>JBCNJP010000013.1:952115-1004473 GCA_039602395.1 Deinandra increscens subsp. villosa
GGTTGTGAGCCTCACGAAACACATATAGCACAAACTGTCGAGTCTCAACATCAAACTTCACCCGAATACATGCATCACAATCAGTTAAGGACGAACGAACAGTCTTCGTAGTGGACAGTGAACTCTTGTCCGAAGAATCAATCGTCTTCTCGTTTTGGTTTTCCAGCATCGATCTGCACAAAATGTAACGGTGTTTTGTAACATCTCCAGAATGCTTATGTGTGCCTAATCTCGTTGAAAAGCCAGCTTTCGCAGCATATGTTTCAGTACATATCACTAACAGCCTCCCATGAATCATATACAGAGTATAGGACAGGAACAAACGTAGGGTCAACATCTGGCTTCCAGAATATAGTCCCATCGGGTGACGAATAAACCCTACTAGTCGCACCACCTTTAACAAAAAATAAAAAAAAATAAAAAAACATAAAGAAACAAAGATCAGAATGATAATGAAGTCAGAAACATAAATATTACATTATTATATTGTTTGTAAGACATGTAAGTTGTAAGAGAAAGCATTGTTTATCATAAGGTTTTGGAAATTACACACGTGTAATAAAACCACAATGTATAAGAGATACATATTATATATAAAGGAATTCATAATTGTATATGTTTGGACAAAGGTCAAGCATATCAAAATATGTGAAACATAATTACAGCAATGACATTATAACACGTATATGAATTTGTTACGAAAGGTTGCTATGGAAAACTTAACAAAGGTAAATGGTGAATATTAAGTGCACCAATGGCTTATTGCACAAAATTATATTACAAATAGTTTATAAAATGCTTAGTATACAGTTCAAATGATAAAAGGTACTCAAAACCAGAAAGATTATAGCACAAGTGTAATATTGCAGAACATTAAGAAAGGTACATAGTAAATATTTAGAGCACCAATGCCTAATTGAACAAAATTATATTATAAACAGTATATAATATGTTTAGTATACAGTTCAAACGATAAAAGGTACATAACCAGAAAGATTAGTGCACATGTGTAATATTGCAGAAAAACATAAAATATGCTAATACGACATACCACGTTCTTCTACACGAAGGAAACTAAGAACAGGCTCATTTTCAGGAATATTAGGATTGCCAGATGAAGACGATGAAGGTATGAAAGTAGCAGAAGAACTGGTTTCATCAGAACGTTCGATCAATTGATGAGAATCAATATGATCAATGTCGAAATCGGAATTAGCATCAACAAAGGTCTCGGACCGATCCGGAGCAGAATCGAACGGCAAATCGGCAACAGCATTATCATCCATGGGATCGATTGAAAGCTTGAAAGCTGATAGAAAAATTAAAACAAAATTAGGTTAGAAATTGAAGAAGAAAGGATGATTTGTGATACAAATTAGGTCAGAAAATTACAAAATCCGGTTGTTTAACAGCGATTCCGATGAAATCGACTTGGTGAGATGTGCGCAGGAGGAGAAGGATGTTCGTGGACTCTGTGCGCAGGAGGAGATGGTTTTAACGATTAATTGAAATCGTTAATAAATCAGACAGCGGCGGCTATATATTATAATTTTAGTGAACTGACCAAAATGCCCTTTATTAAAAGAGTTTTTAGGTTTTTACAAAAAAACATAGTTTTTATATGATCCTCTCCCTATATATATATATATATATAGGGAGAGGATCATTTGAGAACCAATTTGATTTGAGAACTAAAAAGAACTAATTTGAGCCACAAGTATATTACATGTATCCCCCTCCCATGAATTGTAGTGCCCCCCCCCCCCCCCTAAAATTTGTGGTTGAGATTTAGTTTCTTAAAAGTTCTCAAAACAAAAAGTTCTCATTTGAACCTAACCCTATATATATATATATATATATATATATATATATATATATAGGGTAAGGATCATGTGAAAATAACTTTTATTGCGAAAACACGAAAACAAATATTAAAACCTCTATAACTTTTTCATACGTTAATATTTTTATAAAAATTTTGCACCAAAATCCTTAAAATTATGTTATCTTTAGTTATGGGAAAAAATTTAAAAAATAATCAATTTTTTTTTAAAATTATTATTGCACAGGTGCAATAATTTTTATTATTATTACTATTGCACATATGCAATAATATTAAAACCTTTATAACTTTTTTCATATGTTAAATTTTTTTATAAAATATTGCACCATAAATCTTATAATTCTGTTATCTTTAATTCTGGAGAAAATTAAAAAAAAATTCAACGTTTTTTTTATTTTTTTATTATTGCACATGTGCAATAAAAATTTATTATTGCACATGTGCAATAATATTAAAACCTCTATAACTTTTTCATACGTTAATATTTTTGATAAAAAATTGTACCATAGATCTTATAATCCTGTTATCTTTAATTCTGGAAAAAAAAATTAACGTTTTTTTGTTGATATTGCACATGTGTAATATAATTATTACGTATTATTGCACATGTGCAATAATAAAAAAAATCACAAAATTTTATATTTTTAATTTTTTTCCCAGAATTAAAGGTGACATAATTTTAAGACTTTTGGTGCAAATTTTTTTAAAAAATATTATCGTATGAGGAAGTTATAGAGGTTTTAATATTTGTTTTCTTGTTTTCGCAATAACATCTTGTTTTTATATGATCCTTCCCCTATATATATATATATATATATATATATATATATATATATATATATATATATATATATATATATATATGGGAGAGGATCATTTGAGAACCAATTTGATTTGAGAACTAAAAAGAACTAATTTGAGCCACAAGTTTATTTACATGTATCCCCCCTCCCATGAATTGTAGTGGTCCCCCCTGAAATGTGTGGTTGAGATTTAGTTCTCAAAAGTTCTCAAAACAAAAAGTTCTCATTTGAACCTAACTATATATATATATATATATATATATATATATATATTCTCTCAAAAGTATGTCTAATACCAATTGAAAGAATGTCAAGTGTGTCACAACACTACTACAAAAAAAGGCATTTTATGATGCGCATTGCGCGTCATAAAGGGGTATAGATGACGCGCATTTTCGCGTCTAGGAAGCCCCCGTCATGAAGAGAGACGACGCGCATTTGCGGGTCATTTGCTTATGACGCGCATTGCGCGTCGTAAATTTGTGTCAAGGAAACCCCCATCATAAAGGGAGACGACACCCAATTTGCGTGTCATTATCTTATGATGCGCATTTTTTGCGTGTCGTAAATGGGTGTCACGGTGAAAAAAATATATTCTTTTTATAGAATTACTTATCTCCACATTAAATGGCAATTAATCTCATAATACAAAATAATACATTTCATATATAATAAATCATGATACATTCATAACATTCAAGAGTAAATACAAAATTCAATTTGTTAATTACAATATTGTGTCTTTTTTCCTTTTGCCTTGGCAATGCATCAAAAAACAATCTGCAACATAAAGCATAAAATTTCCTAAAACAGAATTCAAAGTATACATATTAACAAGAATGACAATGAGACTACCTTCAGCTTTTGCATAGAAGAGAGGCTCCTAAAGTTGCATAATCAATATATAGTAGTCTGAAAGAAAATCAAAGGAAAATCCATCATCAATAAATAAAGAAGCTATCAAGTATATTTCATTTTGCACTGAATAAATATTTGAAGAATGAAAAAAACAAAAATGTTTACGACAGTACATTCAACCAAGGTACATTCATCTGTACATTCAACTTTTGGTTAATTACTACATTAATTTGATACTATCCTAGTTGTTTTCTGATGATAGATTTTTTTAACCCAAACATGTTCTTAGTTCTCATCAAATTGTTCTTCACACCTGTATATTTGATACTATCCTAGTTGTTTGACTGAAGTTCTTGAATATCAACCAGCAACTGCTTTTCTATAATCACAAGAATCACCAAACCACATTAAAAGGGCTGGAAGCTAGATAGTATATTAAGCAATGAATGTATAGTATATATGTTTTGTTTATAACAAATGAGACAGGATTCACCTATTCCGTATTGTATGCGATAGTCAAACATCAATGTCTCAGCTACTCGCTTTCCTTCATCATAACTTTTTTTTTTTTTCTTTTAACCACTTCCTTTATTAACAACCAAAATAACGGTTACAACTCAGTCCGACATACGGGGCAAACGGGCAACAAGCTGCGCCGCAAGCCCTTTTTGAATAGCAAAACCTAAGCGGATAAAAACAAGTTTCTTAGCTCTAGGAGTCACTATATGCCCATGCATAACCTTTTGGATCCGCCCGAGCGTGTCCGCAGCCTCTGACGCGAGGTGCACACAAATGTCACCATTATTATTAGGACTTACAAACTTAATTACGACAAACTATTCATTTAGAAAATATAGTACTTGTAATAATAAATTTATTATTTTCAGTTTTAATCACACGAAGAAGTAATTTTCTCCAACACCAAATATTGGTTTATAATTAATTCTCTTGTGTTTTTGTATGTAACTAGAGATCAACCGCGCGTTGCTGCGGTCATTTAGAAAAATATAAAAAGTTGTTAATAAAACAAAGAAAATATAGTTTTATAAGTGTCTAAGTAGTATATTTTATAGTAAATGAAGCAAAAGTGGATTGATACATATGTTATTTCACAAAGAATTCATAAGAGATAGGCTGTTTAAAACAAAGAAGACAACATTTCGGGTTAACGGCGACGACTCAGACGACGTCAATAAAGATATTGATAGAAAAAAATGGTGCACTATAATTATGTAAAATGACGTGAATTCTTACCTTTCTACACGTAGACATGGGTTCATCCGAATAAAAGGGTGGGTACCCCACAAACATCTCATACATAATAGCCCCAAGAGATCACCTACATGCAGGAAATCAAAATCCAATTAGTTCTTAATACAACTATATCAATAAGTGTTCCTTAGACGAAAGATACAAACCAATCACATTCCATTCCATATCCTTTCTTCAGCAAAACTTCAGGAGCAATATAATCAGGTGTACCAACAGTCGAATAAGCCTACATCGTTAAAACATAAAAGATTCATAAAAATCTCAATATACATGCATTTTTATATAAAATAAATAAATAAATAAATAAATAACTTACAAGCATTCTCCTATTTCTCTGCCAATGCTGCAGTTGCTCCTGTTGAGTGCGTCTTGGTACAGCAGGGCGTCCATCACTTTGAAGGGCCCCACTTAAATTATTTGCAGTCTAATGGTTTACATAATCCGAAGTCTGATAATTTCATGTGCCCAGATTTATCAAGCAGTAAGTTGTCAGGTTTAATATCCCTGTAACAGTTGGAAAAAATTAGGCTTCTGAAAAAAACTATCATATGTTTGTATAAAGTGAATTAAAAATATACTTTTATAACCTATGAATATAATTGTGTTTGTGAATCGATTCGATGGCCAAAACAGTTTCCCCGACATAAAACCTAGCTTCATCTTCGGTTAATGTATCTTTTCGCATAAGTAAAGTCATCATATTCCACATGGTAAATACTCCATTATGAGGTAAAGATATTCTTCATCTTGAAATGAACAATAAAGTTTAACAATGCAGTTGCTGTCGACTTCTGCAAGTAGATTCCTTTCTGCTTTCACATGTTCAACCTAAGATAACAAAATAAATAAATAAATAAATAAAATGCCAATAAAAACCAACTTTAAGCAGTATGAATAAAATCTTTGATAGAAATGAACTAACACATGTCCTCTATGAAGCATTTCAGACTTTTTAAGTTTTTTCTTTGCATACACACTGCCCGTAGTCTTCTCCCTGCATATTCTAACCTGGAATATATTAGAAGTCAAAGGTCAAGGCAGGTCAAAAAAGAGTTGGTAGATTTGACTTTTGAATATTGTTGACTAAAGTATTATTATATACCTCTCCAAATGCACCTTTCCCGATCATTGTTAGTGGCTCAAAATCATCAGCACCCATTTTATGCCTCTGAAGGCGCATATATTCTGTCTCCTTTTTCTCCAGATGTTTAAGTAAATTGTTTTGCTCTTCTTCGGTGACCTCTGAATCAGCCAATTTCTTCTCAAGAACATTACGCCTACATCAGAATGTACTTTTTCATTATTTTAAGTATTGTAGGTTCAAAAGAAACTTATATTATCAACTTTTCCAATATGAAATGTTGATGGAACCTGTTGCCCACGTTATATATGCATAAATTTGATTGCCACATAAATAAAGAAAAACCAACACCAGAAAATCATGCTCCGCCACCGACCCTCAAATACACGTCAATTATAGCCAATTGAGCAATAAAGAATAGTAAGTATTTGTTTTTACATGGACCAATGTAGCCTTTTCATCGTAAAATTCATATTATCAGTATCGATTAGGCAAAAGGAAATCTTAGTACATTCATTTAAATCTCTAATCATATCAGTCATTAATCATTTAAATTTTCAGAGCAAATACGCACATGGGTCGTTGGCATAATGCCAATATAAATGACCATTACATTACTGGTAATCAATCAATCTGAAAAATACTTTTATGCCTCAATAATAGAAACCATTAAAATATTTTTTCTTTATAGAAGCATAGATAAATATTGAGGCTATGATTTAGTAGAATGGGTTATGATAACTTGCTAAAATAAAAGTAGGCCTCTGAATGATTGGACTTAGTTAGCTACACTCATACAAAATAACAGACGCATATTTTTGATTGCCACATAAATAAAGAAAAGACCAATTCAAATACAATAAAAATATAAGAGCAAAACAATTGAAAACTGCTTAGGTGCAAAACTGCTTAGGTGCCATTCACTTGTAAGCCAATTTATTTCTTTCACATTTTTAGTTGACCCATATTACAGTTTCATATATGCAGAGTACTAAAATAATTTTTAAATGTATGAAATAAATGGAATGGACTGTTATATTTAAGAGAAATGAATTTTGAAATATTTCAAGCACCATTAATATTGATATTCTTTTTGTGTAGGTAGTAAGGAAAAGAATTATGCAGCAAATATTATAGGATCCGCAATGGAACCATGGTAAGTTTTTTTCCTAATGTTACTAAACGGTGGGATAATATATTTAATTACCTGTTAGCAGAACTGTTTTTCCTGTCGGTCTGTATCTACTTTCAAGAACACCGTGTGGAGCAAAGCTGTAGAACTGTTTTGGAATAGGAGGATCTTCAATTGGTTGGAACATTGTCCTGTCAACTACAATAATTATGGAAGTCTAGTCTACAACTTTGGCAAAGTTTTGTGGTGGATCATAGACATAGCCATCAAAAACTTAACACTTGTAAAGGAAAACTTGAGAGTCAAGTTTCTTGAGTCTTGTTTTTATCAAAGCTTCAATTGCATTGCATTGCCCCTGAAAGTTTGTATGTTACTATTATATTCAAGGTATTTGTTCTCAATTTAGACAATAAAGTAATGACTTACACTCTCATCAATGAGCAAGTAGTATGGCTTTCTTTTATCACTGGGACACCATTGTATATTTTATGCTGACTATAATATTTATTGGTATTTGAGGTTCATAGGGCTTTAAGTAAGCAATTCTTCCTGCAGCCATTATGTCTATTCCTGCGATATAATGAACTAATCTGACTTGTTTGGAGGTCATGGTGTATTGAACATTTGATTGTACCTACAGAAATATACAATCATCCCAGAATCAGCAACTGTTTTCAAAAAGAATACAAACACGATAACCAAAGAAATTCAGACATTGGCTATTTGAGAATAAAAAAATTCAAACCTTGACATATTGAGAATTGAAAAACCTGTTCTGCAACTGATTTCAATTAGGAGTCAATTAATGAACCTTTCTTATTTCAATAGGGCTTCTTTTGTAGATAGACACTGAAAATTGAATAAGCATACCAAAAACATTTATGAACTCAAATATCAATTCCATAAACATATAATAAATAGGTCTAATACTCTGTAGGCAAATGGAATGATGTTGTTACCTCTAGAAAGTGTGCAACGTCTTTTGAATCCTTAGAACTATGCCTCTGCTTTGCTCCTTTAGCCTCTCGCATCATTGTCTGGCCAATGCAAATAAAGCAGTTGAAAGTGGAATAGTTGGATCTATGTTATAGGATTAGTTTCATTATGTTCTTGACAACAAAGATAAGAATAAAAGGCAGATCAATGATTTTGAAAGCTTTCCTTAGCAATTCAGGTTCTATTAAAACACTCATCTTTTACCTATAACAAACATTAGAAAGTCAGTGAAGTACATAAGAGTTGAACTATTAATAAGAAGAAATCAATCACTAAAAAATTAAGAATTATTTTCAACACATAAAGGCTCAGATAAGGGCTATAGAGACCCCAATCAAAATCATCATCGCCTCTGTAAGCATTACCTTGTCTTCACTGTAAAGTAAATTCATTGGAGAAATCATACCGAAGCCATAGTTAACAGTATGGCAATTTTACATGAAATCTTTGAGGCTCAGAGGAGGTAACCGAAATCATCATAGCCATTTTTCTAGCGATCGAAATGCGTTCAAATACACATCAGGTGCTGATTGACAGGGTCAACAGCTTGTCCCTTTAAACATAGGTTATATTAACACAATAAAAAAAATAAAACTTTCTTCTACATTTTATGTATTCCTTCATGATCATTTTAAGGTTCATTTTACTCCTTTTTTCATCTTAATTTTATATTTCGACCAGCCTTCATAAACTTCAAACTCCTTACAGTTACTTAAGTTATTTTGGCTCATTTACATATAAAAAATTTCTTTAAAATATGGACACGAATTCAATTAGAAAAATACATCATAGTTAACAGTATTTATGTTCAGAAAAGACTAATACAAACCTACTATTAAGCATGAAACATAACAAACCTCAGGTGAACACATCAATATCACCAACAACCTTACAACAAATGCACAAAGCAGCCTACTACTCATAAGCAACTAATTAACATAATGTAAAGATATATAGCTAAGAAACAAACCAAAAAGTATACATTCTTATAAAATATGATTTATAGCAAAACAAAAGAATGAACCTATAAATGATTGCTACAGTTTGTGACAGGTATCCTAATAAAACAAAGATAACCATCATATTTTATAATACCGAGTCAAATATGATTAAATCCTATGACTCAGATTTCATACATGTTTGTTACAGGTAAAATAATTTGCTTTTATAACGCTGACCGAAGAACAAATATATTACAAAAAGTAAAAATAAAAAAAAATTCCATTTATAACATACTAACCTTTAGGCTGTAGCAGAAGAGCTAAACAGAAACAAATTATCATGAAGAATTTGTAAAATAAAATCAAATAGATGTGCAGAACGATAAGACAAAGACTCAAATCTTTCAGAATTATTAGCCATTAAGTGAAATAAATATAGGCAGAATAACTTGATAAAGATGTGAACAACGTGAAGAGTGGAAAAATCTTCGTACCTGACTCCCACGACAACTTGGAAACCGTCCTCTAATGACCTTTTGATATAGTTATAGAAGCTGAATCTAGTTCCGAGAGCTAGTTGAAGCTGCAAGGATACACACATGCACTACACTCTTATACAAAGGCAACACACTTCATCAAACACCTTGCATCGACACCAAAATTAAAACCCAAAAAAGAGATCACCCAAATCTTATAATCATTTTGCAAGATAAAATTTTAAAAAGACATAAACAAAAACAAACTCTACCACAAAGAAAAACAAAAGCAAAAATCCCAACAAAATTAAATAACACAATTCAACAAATATATAATCTGCATACTAAACTAAAAACCTACACAAACACAGTTCATACACTATTTGACGTAAGCATCACGAAGGAAAAGAAACAAATATGCCATAAAATTCAATGAGACATTTCATCAAACACATAATCTGCATGCCAAACTATAAATCTACACACACAAATGAAGTGTTAGATGTCGCAATACAACAGGTTATGGGG
The DNA here is from genome assembly GCA_039602395.1 of Deinandra increscens subsp. villosa. Taxonomy (NCBI): domain Eukaryota; kingdom Viridiplantae; phylum Streptophyta; class Magnoliopsida; order Asterales; family Asteraceae; genus Deinandra; species Deinandra increscens. The sequence continues at coordinate 962,046 of JBCNJP010000013.1, forward strand.
TAGTTTTCTGTTACCTCAAGAAAGGGTTTCACGTCTTCCTAATCCTTAGAACTCTGCCTCTGCTCTGCTCCGTTAGCACCTGCCATCATTCTCCAGCAACCACAAATAGTGCCATTAAAAGTGGATCAAATGGATATGAAGTACTCAAGAAGAATAAATCGAGCCAAATGAAAGTGATTCTGCACAGATGTTACCTGGAAACACACAAACAAACCCCAAAACATCAATTTGAGGTTGAACCTAGAACATAGAAACCAAAAATTATAACAATCCCTTACGTGGTCGTGCGCCTACAGTGTAGTTGGAGCAGAGAAACCCTAAAACAAAGCAATAGCGTTGAAATCCAAGAAGTGGGCGGCGCTGGGATGAGCAATCAGAGAAGAAAGGGACAACGCTGAGGTGGGCAATCGGAGAGGAAAGAGGCCGGCGATGGATGGCGGATGGCGATGGAGGGCGATGTTCCATCTGCTCTTCATTGGAAGGTTTTGTAAGTTGAGAGAGTGGGCACGAAAACATAGGTTATGTTTTCAATTGTATATATATACAATGAGTCATTATACTTCTCTGTTTGCTGCAGGGTATAAAGAATACACACAAAAACAAATATTTTTTTTAAATGACAAGACTATTGTTGACAAAATGGATGAGTAACTAACAAGTTATGCTGTGACCACCAACAAAGTTTTCCCCCTTTTTTCAATTTCAAAGACAATCCACATGTTGAACATGCTTACAAAGCAATATTTTTAACGAACTGATCCAGAAACCTTTATTAAAGCAATCTATGGGAGTAAACATGTTAGGGGAATTCTAAACAATGACTCGAAACTTTTTAGTTTTCCATTTTTACCTATGAACCAATCGACAAAAGATACAACTCGAACTAGCCTGTTTTTACAATATACATTAGGTGATTAACATTTACGCTTTACAATTTTTATGCCATTAATGTACCTTGACTGTAATGTACCAAAGTGAAAGGACCAAAAACAAGTTTTTTTTTTAGAATCTATGTGACCACCAACTGATTTGAATGCACGCACACAATTCCTGGCAACAGATTCACACAATGTAGATGTTGTTTTTCTCTCTGTAATCTTTAATATAGGATTGCAATGGAAAGTAAATCTGGAAAATAATCAGGCAAAATTGTTCTTAGGAACAATAATTTGACTATATCGATCTGAGTATACGAAATTACACGGCTAGAAACTCTTAAACAATTTTGCAATTGACTCTGCCCTAAATTGAATTGTTCTTCGGAACAATAATATGACTATATCAATCTGAATATACTAAATCACACAGCCAGCTAGAAACTCACAAACAATATGAACAACAGCTAATTGCAAAAAAGTAATCCAATCAAAGAGAAAAAACAAACATGAAACTCCAATTACGATCCTAAGACAAAACAGGACAAAACAATCAAGTGCGTATTTAACTACAATTTGATCATACAGGTGAAAATTAATTAAAAAAAAAAACAACAGACGAGTGAATTTGTTACCTTGGCGGCGTTGAAAGCATCTTCAGACTTTTTGAGAGTGAAATTCTTCTTCTCATCGACGGAGACTGTTACGGACTGAACCCATTGCAAGGTATGGGACTTGTTCCACATTGGTTGTATGGGTAACTGATGTGGGGTTTATAGGCCAAATGGGATCTCTCACTCATCAGACTAGTCTTTTGGGTTAAGTTCTCTTGTTTGGTCTCTAACAATGGTATTAGAGCCAGACTCGTAGTGGTGGCCCACGGAGTGGTGGCCTAGAGGGAGCTAGCCGTGACTAACGTGGCCGTGACCAACGAGGCCTCGGAGTGGTGGCTCATGAAGTGGTGGCCTGGAGAAAGCCAGCCGTGACCAACGTGACTGTGACCAACGAGGATGTTGGCCCTTAAGGAGGGTCGATTGTTACGAACTGAACCCATTGCAAGGTATGGGACTTGTCCCACATTGATTGTATGGGTAACTTATGTGGGGTTTATAGGCCAAATGGGCTCTCTCACTCATCAGACTAGTCTTTTGGGTTATCGTTCCCTTCTGCTTCTTTATGTACGGAAACTATGTTAGCTTTATTTGGCCATAAGTGATATATCAGGAGGTATACCTTTGAAGAATAACAGGCATCTAACAGGTTTATAATCGATTACCAAAACTCATATCATACCCAACCAATTTCCATCCATATTCAAATCATAGTCCAACCAGATCATTTCTTAGCAAACATTACTAAAAAACTGAACAAAAACTAACATTCTTTTAAGTTTTAACATGATATTATATCACAAAATCAATTGATGAAGGTATCAGTTAGCTGAACTATTAGGATTATCAACAATTTCTTCGTAACTAGCAACGAAAACAACATCTCAATTTCTAGCTCAAAACTAAAAATAAAGAATCTCAAGCACAGGTTACGGTATCATTCGAAAATAACTAAATTGGGGAAATGCTGTTATATGCATAAAACAAGCAACATAAGGCCAGATCAACGTAGGCAAAGCATCGATTACGTACTATACATAAATCATGAATAGCGAAATCAAACAGGAACGAACAACAAACATGATTATTGAAGAAGGAATTGAAAGCGTATGGAAATGAATGTATGTATCAGTGGAGGATCCAACACAAACCGCAACAAATCTTGCACCTAAACCCGATAAAAGATGGGTGAAGACATTTATCAGTAAATCCAGGCATCTTCAGACTCGTTTGCAACGTAATATCAACAAACTGGAAAAGTTAATTGATCTAATTTGAAGATGAAGCAATGTCGTCCGCGAGATGAAGCAAGATGGAGCTAACATCGGCGAGATGAGGCTGAGACGCTATGAATGTTCAATCAGCTCCGGTCTCGAGTTCGTTTCTGGTTTGGAGCAGAGATTGGAGGAGACCGATGGCAAAATCTAGGGCAAATAGAGGCAGCGAGATGGAGGAGGCGGCTAGAGATTGAAACATGAGGACTGATGGAGCAAATACCATATTTTGGATTAAACGTGTGGAGAGATGGAAATGTAAGGTGTGAGGGGAACGTGTAGGCGGGAATAATTTTTTTTTGAAGCTGGAAATAAAAATATAAACTGACAGAAATTTATGACGCGTAATTTAACAAACTATTTTTTTATGACAGTTACTTTATGACGCTCAAAAATGCGCGTCATTTACTATTAATATTTTAGAAATATGGCAGTTTTTTAATGATGCTCATATTTGCGCGTCGTAAAATCTGTGTTTGTCATAATTTGCACGTCATTAAAAGCCTTTTTCTAGTAGTGTAGAATGCTCTCAAAGTTGAATACTTTATTGACGAACTAGGGTGATATATATATATATATATCTTACAAACTGGAAAGGAAAATACATAAAAACTCAACAGAAACAAAACAAACTCAAAGGTAAATAATAGATAGAAACCCAGATTCCATTGAACTAAAATCAAACACGTGCATGCATGTCTGTAGGGCTGGTCTTCAATGATCCAAGCAAGCCCAATTATTCAAACGACCGAAAACATGAAACCCATAACAAAAGTTTCTTTATTACATGATTATTATGTTCGATATATATTTAAGCATCCTTGTAGAACTCCATAATCCAAAGAGTAGAAACCCTGCATACAATTTTCATAGAAGTAAATCCAGCCTCTTTAGCTAAGGCATTGTATTCTTTTGATGTTCGCTCTTTGCCACCAGAGCTAAAAATCAACATGAACATATCATTGTTGCTGGCACTTTTAGAAACTTCATCCTTATAATTATTATCAAGTTCAGGGTCTGGAATGATTTGTTCCGCAACCACCACCTTTCCGCATTCGGGCAATGCTGCCCAACAGTTCTTCAGAAGCTTTATGCAATAACTGTCATTCCAGTCATGAAGTATCCACTAAAAGAAAAAAAAAACATAGTTGTAGCTATTTAACAAAAAAAAAAATACCCTTTAAAAATAGACCGACTGTATAGAATTGAAGGTTGATGTACTAACCTTCATGAAAATAACATCTCCTTTAGGAACACTTTGAAACATATCTCCTCCGACATGCTCCACACCTAGTCGAGAATGTCATACAATAATCATATAGAAATTACCGACTTAAGTGTGATGGTCTATTGTAGAGGTGACAATATATAATTTTTTAGGGTTAAAACCGAGTAGGTTGGGGCGTCTTCCAAACACATTTTTATCCTTATTTTGAATTTTATAAACAATTTTTTTATGACTTATTTGAACACAATAAAATCCAACACTTAAATCCACGATGTTCATCATGGAACTTGAATCTTTAAATTGAGTGGTCATCTGGATAAACCTCAAACTAGCAAAATTCCTTCGCTTTGATAAATATACGTATAAAAAAAATACTAGTTGTTGCTCTTTAATGGATCATCCAAAGATAACAATTCTAATAAATGTATGTTTCTGGAAATGATTACCTTGAGGGCTGATGGCCTCTTGGTCAAAAATTAATAGTTTTTGTTGTTTAATGGATGATCCAAAGATAACAATTCTAAGAAATATGTGTTTCTGAAAATGATTACCTTTAGGGGCGATTACCTCTTGGTCTAGTATAGAGTGAGTTCAAGGCTCGTAAATAAAAAAGATATTAGATGGATTTTAGACGGGTGTGTATTTACCGTTAAGAAAAAGAAGAATACCTTGTTTAGAAGGTGCGTCCTTAATGACATGGGGTAGGTCAAAGTTGATGCCCTTAATATTAGGGTACTTGGAAACAATAAGCTCAAGGTTAGCACCCAAACCACCAGCCACATCGGTCAATTGTTTAACCCCTTCGAATCCATTGTACTTTTCAAGAATCATCTTCATCACTATTCTTGTCTGGTCATACATGCATTTGTTAAATACCTCATTTATTCTATTATCTTTTTTATGATACTCAAATGAATTCATCCCATGAGCCATTTCAAATGGATTCCCTCCCTTCATCACCGCATCGTTCAGGTGATACCTGCCAAAATAAAAAAAATGATGATTAATCTCGACTTATTTTTTTAAAATTGGATGAGTTCTTAAATTTATTAATAAAAAAGTTAAATAGATATTACAAAAAAAGTTAAAAGGCCTCGATCAATCTTCAAAAGATGACATAATAATTACACATCAAGATATCATTGGGCCAATACCAAGACGTGGTAGACTATAAGATATATAATTCTCATAGCCACATGTCACCACATAAGTGGTTTAGAGTATAATTATAATTAACTTCGAAATGAACCAAATGAATTAGATTTTAAGTATGAAGAGAGAGTACGAGAGTGTTGTCTAAAACATTTTAGGTGTATAGTTAAGCGTTTAAAATAAATAGATTTGTTTAGTTTAACAACATTCTATGAATATCAAATACAAAGTTATGATTACTACAAAGTTATGTAATCATAATGCTTTAGGCCATTTGCTTCAAAAGCAAGACACTTCCATCTCCTTCTCCTTATATAAAATATTCCTTTTTAATTTTTTATGCATGTGTGTAACTAGTTTTTTTCTCCCTAGTGCGTGGTGGCGGATTACTTTCTTACAGATCGTTAAAATAAGAAAAGCATAATAACACAGAAAGATGTATGAGTTAGAGTGATAATTAATGACCTAAAAAAGTGTTTGTAACAAAATATAACGTGACACACTCCAAGATTCCGTTCTCTAAAGGTGTATTGATAAGACCAAAGTACGTGGATATAAAACTGTCTACGCTGAGTAGATGAAGAAAATAATATTTCGTATATACCACATATGAAACGTAAATTAATCATAATGAGAAAATCTAAACTTGTTTTTTCTGGATTTGAAGTGGTTGGAGAGCCACCACTAGGGCTGTAAACGAGCCGAGTCGAGCCGAGCCAGGGTGAGCTCGGGCTCGGCTCGTTTAAAAATCGAGCCGAGCCGAGCCAGCTCGTTTATTTTAACGAGCTAAAATATTAAACTCAAGCTCGGCTCGTTAAAAATCGAGCCGAGCCAGCTAGTTTATTTTTTTAAATTTATATTATTTGCACATATTGATATATAACGTGACTAAAACATAATTTTTAACATATTCGTAATGAAAATTTTAAAATTCAATGTTTATTTATTTATTTTTCAATAAAGACAAATATTTTCTACTAAAAAGTATCATATCAATTAATATTTTATTCTAATTTAATATTTTTAAAGTAAAATACTATAGGAAACTTAGTAATTAACTTAAAAATTATATTATAAATAATAAACTCATAATTTTAGGTTATATATATATATATATGTATATATAATAAAAACTGAGCTTAAATTTAAACGAGCCAAGCGAGCGAGCCAACGAGTCAAGTAACGAGCGAGCCACGAGCCGAGCTAACCTTGGCTCGGGCTCGGCTCGTTTATAATCGAGCTGATTTTCGAGCGAGCTAATTTCGAGCTTTTTCTGAGCGAGCTTCGAGCGAGCCACGAGCTAAGAGTTTTTTTAACAGCCCTAGCCACCACTATACTAGCAAGCTATTTTTTTTTTTGGATAGTAATAGGTTTATTTAGGCTCATCATTCTTGACGTAGAGCTTAAATAGGCTTAATTATGTCTACTTAAGTCCGTTCCATTATATGACGTAGAGCTAACCTTGGCTCGGGCTCGGCTCGTTTATTTCATTCACTCTAAGTAGCCCTTCATCTTCTTCAGACATTTTATAATATTTTTGTGATGAGTCCATGATTGGATCAAATGATCTTTGTATGTTGGTAAACCTTAGTTTTGACTGCCATTATATAGACCATTGTACATGCACACCGAGAATATAATACACTTTGATATGTTTTTCAAACAACGTATAATTTATATTGATAATATACTTAATTTCCAATTATATAAATATAATATATGAATATAGGAAAATTGAATTTAAATAATCTCAATTATTTGATCATTAGTCGGGAATAATTCCAACTATATTTATTGTTAATGGCAATCCCAACTATTGATGTTTTTTCTAATAATCATATTGTTAAAATTTTAACCTCCATTAGTTTTGATGACGTGACAGCTGACGTGGCCAATCTGAATTCGTGACAGCTGACGTGGACTAATATGTGGCAAAAAGGATTAAAAATTAATATTTTTGACACGTCATCAAAACTAACAGAGGTTAAAAAAGTTAACGGTATGATTATTAGAAAAACATCAATAGTTGAGATTGTCAACAATAAGTATAGTTGAGATTGGCTATGCCTATATTAACAATGAGGTTTACTAGAAAACAATTTTAATACGATCGTTTTGGTCAAAATGATCCAGGGCTGGGTCGTTTGAGCTCAAATTGTCGTTTGAGTTTTTTTTTTTTTAATATTAAAAGACCACCCCTGAATTCTAGTCAATGTAATTTTTTACAGTTTGATAAGTCGTTTCGGCAATTAGATAGTTGAACTACGTTGTTCTAAACATTTTAAAAGGATTCCACAGCTCAAATTTCTTTCTATGAAATTTTGGTTTACGAACTATGTACGTTTATGATTATCCAACATTGAGATCTCCCGGATTACGAACTATGTACAACTATCTAACTTTACATTTAATATTTTATTTTATCAAAAGAATTTGACTTAGGGTTTGCGGTATGGTAGTTGTAAGTTGGGGTTGTGAGTTTTTGACCGGACTGAGAACCCAACTTAAAATGTAGATGTATGGTGGTTGTGAGTTGATATTTTTTATTATTTTTTCAACTATTTTTATTTTAAATTTAAAACATAACATTTTAATAAAAAGAAAAACCATTTTATTATAGCATAAAACATAAAAGAAACAAAATATAATAAACCACTTACAAGATAAAAATGTGTCATAAAGTGCTTACGAGATTAAAAATATATATATAGTCCGTTTTCATTCAACCTGAAACCGGGGTGTTCAGGAAAAAATAAAAAAAGTTAATTCATGGCATCATCCTTGTGGCGTGTTGGTTCATTTGAAAGGAAAGAAACGCGGTTGTTTTCCGAGGTATAACACCTTTTGTGAGCAAGGTCATAATGGAGATAAATTGTTGGAGTAATATTTGGTTTAACAACCGTTGTAATTTGTAAACTTGTAAACATAGTATAGATTGGGCAAATTGTAAATTCATGTAATCCTTTGGTGGTTTTGGTGTTGGGTTCTTAGCGTCTAAGACCAACCCCCCCCCCCCCCCTTAATAAACTTCGAAAAAATATATAAAATAAATATTTTGATTAAATAAATAAATTAGATTGGTTGGGTCAAACTCATGCCACATTTCACTTCGCGAGGTTGCATTTCTCACGCGGAAGATGCCCAGCATGTACCATGCCAACCCAGGAAGTTTACTTTGTGATTTTGAATAATTAAATAAAAATCACTCTTTCATCTTTGAATTTCTTATTTTGAAGTTATGGCCAGCATGTACCATGCCACCCACGGAATTTCTTATTTTGAAGTTATGAGCGGGTGTAATTAAATAAAAATCACTCTTTCATCTTTGAATTTCTTATTCGGTTTCTGAAATTTTTAAACCAACTATTCGGTTTCTGAATTTTAAAAACCAAACTGTTTTGGTTTTTCTTTTTTTTTTTAGTTTTTCAGTTTCCAAACTTGGTTCTGATCGATCAGTTTTCCCTTTAGAACCGAAAATCAAAATTAACTAGAGTTATTAAAAGAACCAAAAGTTTAAACAAAAATTTTTTAAGAGAAAGACTCACTAGAAACGCGGTAAAATCATTTATAATTTATTAATTATTAACATTCATTAAGTAGACCAACTTAAATAATTTGTGAGAAGCACTTTGTTTTATAGAGGGGGAGGGGCTGATAAGTTCATCTCTATAGCACATGTGGGTTGATTTCAAAGTAAGTTCATGATTTATTTTCTTGTAGTTAAAAAAAGAAAAAAAATGCTACGGTCTCTTTTTGAGTTGTTAATTTTAAAGCTCCTTCTAGTAATGAAGTTTTAACTGAAGATAATATAAAGACTAAAAAACGATCAAGTTGGCAGCTTTTGGATGACTTATTCAATGGGTTTTAGTTTCAAAAATGGGTGTTCGTGTGGGGGGTTTTGACTCGTGGCCGGGGCCTTCCTTGGGATGACTCAATCTAATGTAATTAGTCGATCTCTAATGAATGTTGGAGTGGGGCTCTCGTCAGAGAGATAATGGGTTATTTTTAGCTTGGGATCATGGTGCATATGCAAGCCTGAATTTATTGGGTCGTAATAGACACATGGGGGCTTTCTGTTGGAATTCTAGATGTTAAAATCGAGGAGTGGTCAAGGTGGGGGATGGTGGCCTTCTAATCCACAGGGGCTAGTTTGGGTGGGGAATTGGATTAATGATGTCTCAGAAGGTGGGTGCTGCTAAGTTGAACGCCCTGCAGGATGACTCATCTATGGATTTTTTTCTTTTCTTTTGGGGCGATGTGGGAGAGAAATACAAATAATAAAGCTTAAAAAAATTTGAAGGGAAGTAGTAAAAATAGATATAATTCTTACTTAGAAGAATAAAATTTATAGTATCATATGAAAGTGAGTAGGATAAATTATATATAACTACAGAACCGGTTCGGTTCGGTTCAGTTCGGTTATGTGGGTTTTATCCCAACCCGGTTATGGTCCTAACCCAGTTTGCGGCAACCCGTTTTGGGTGTTTCCGGTTTGTTGATTTGGTCTAGTGGGTCCGTTAGGCCCGGTCCCGGTTCGTGGGTCATGTTGTATCGGTTGCATGCATGCATGCTCGATTTACATGTGATCCGAGCCACAACCACTAGGAGCTAGTGATTCGACCCATGCATTTGCACGTTTAGAATCTAACTACCGGGGGTTCCCTTGGGTTAACCCGGCTGTGGGTGTTTGGTAAAAACAGTGGGCCGCTAGGCCTGATTTTGTTTAATAAAAAGTTTTGGGCTAATAGGTTTGAACCGGAGGTAGCCCGGTTGCCATACCTGACCCAATTTATATTTATAGAGGCCCTATTAGCTTTTAAATTCATGCTTTGGTCATAGTTTCCAATATAAGTTGTCGGATTAAGTTGGGTTTATTAAAATAATGTTTTAGCGTGTCTTTGAGTGCATGCAAGCTTATACTTTATTATAACAAAATAAAACATGAGAGGTAAGGGGTCATCGGGGTCGAACTTGTGACCTTGGGATGCATACAAGTGTCTTAGCCATCGTGATAGTAGTTTGGTTTGTGATGGTTTTCGTAGGGTTATGTATTTAATAGGTTTGTTAATGTTTTATCTATGTATCTCAAGCGAAGGGGAATCACGCAACCAATGGGTCCTAATGAAATGCACAAATGTAATAAAGAATGAACAAGGCTAGATTCGGAGTATATACCTTTATAGATGACGATTGTGAGGTGTAGGAGTGAAAGGAAGTGACCGAGAGCTTGATTAGGCTTCTTAAGTGCCGATACGATGGCGGGTGTGATGGACGATGAGTGTGCAGGGACAACTCTTGGCTTCATCTTGATCTTAGGAAGCTTCATGAACGATGGTGGTATGATGGAGGTTTGCATGGTTTTATGATGGTTAATGGTCATAGGTGGCGTTCGATTGTGATGGATGGTGGTGGTTCGAACCTGAGAGGGAGAGAGAGATCGGGTGATTTTAGAGAGCGTTAGGAGAGAGTGGTGTGATGGAGGGTGTGAGTTCGGTGGTAGCATATAACCAATTTGGATTGGGAGCTGTTGGGGGCGTGCCTTGGTGTGAGTGTGTGATGTGACTAACACCGAATGGTAGTGTGAGTCTTTGCATAGCTTGTGGTTGGGTGTAGGGGGTTTGAGAAAGATTTGTAAGCAATCTCATCCATGGGCTCATTTAAAATGCATGGATTTCTATTGGGTGATGTGGGTGGCGGTATTTACAGATTTAGTCTCTCGGGTTTGATTAAGACGTAAACCAGTCTGTGGGCTCCTAGAATGGACGGGTTTGGTTAGGATTTGGACGGCTTAAATGGGTATTGGATACCCGGTCCATTAACTTAATCCTATCAGCCCACTACGGCCCAACCGCGTACCTTAATTTCTTGGGCTTAGTTTTCTATAGTTCAACCGAAGTACTCACCCTGCCAAGACCTTTGTGCTTTGGTTTTGACCGTCAGGTTATGGCCCAAGGTGGATCCATTGGGCCCGTAGGCTGCTTGTGGCCCATTTTATTTGCTAATGAGCTTGGAGGGCCCATGTACGATTATTGGGCCAACATATGGGCTCGTTGGTCCATCGGTTGCTCATTAGGCCTAGGTGGCCCATAAGTGTTGGATTGAGCTTAAAGGGGCTCACTAGATGTCTAATGGGCTTCCTATGAACTAAGTAGGCTTGATCATATCAGTGTGAAAGACGGAATTTACCAGATGATTTAAATGATGATGGGAATTGGAATTGAAATGAAAATGGGTTGAGACACTAGACGGGTCATCATATGTGTGTGTGTGTATATATATATATATATATATATATATATATATATATATATATATATATATAGGAGAAGGATAAAATGAAAATTTCTCCGAGTTGGAAAAACCGTGAAAACTAAGCTAAAAAATTCATTTTTTGTTCCGAATTTTTTTATGGTGACTCTCTAACTTAAAAAAACACCCTTTATGAAAAAAAAATAAAAAAAAAACGCCGAGTAATTTTTTTTAAAAAAAGTATTTAAGAACCGATTTTTTTGCAAAAAGAAGTTAACCGGCCAAAAAAGACGTTCAAAATTTGTTATTTTTTTTAGATGTATTTTTTTATAGATTCTACATTCATTTTTGATGGTTTTGGTGAAAAAAAAAAAAAAAAGTGCCTATAGATTTTTTTAAACAATTATTTACAAATTTTGTTACATATGTATTACATATGTAACAGGACATGTTTCACTCCGATTTTGTAAGTTGTCTTTTGGGTATTTTTGTAGCTAGTATGAGCTAAACTCTTGATTCATTTAGATGAGATGAATCCTAGTAAAACTTTGATGATCTACATATATTTTTTTGGTGATGATTATGTTGAGGACCTTAACAATGTTATGAATGTTCTTCAATGGTTATGTGTGTTTGTTTGACTTGATTTTATGTTTAATCTCATGGATATCCTGACTATATCATGTTGGAAAACCATATGTGTTATGGTATTTATTCTTGAAAATATATATGCAAGTATGTATGTTCATGGCATTTGACTAGGAATGGTGGATGGAGATTTGAGCATTTAGGATTGTTAACAAATGTGCATCCTTGTGTATATGCTTGGAAAGGTCGTTACACTCGTTGTGAATCCCTTGTATCACTGTGTATGTGTGATTATGGTTCACTAGCGTAAATTCGTAGTTCATGTATTCGTGGTAAAATATTTACAAGTTGAATAGTTTCATGATATTGTTTTCATTACGTGATTCAAGGTGGTTAATATGTGTTCATCGTATTAGCTTTCCAAAGGATTATGAGATTAAATAACCTTGACAAGAGTTTAATCCATCTTTATAATCAACATAATTATATCATTGGTACTTTATTGCATGACTTTAGGTGACTATTGTGTGTTTATCGTTTTAGCTTTCCGAACAGTCATATGATTAGATAGCATTGACGGGGGTCTAGTCTATTCCCATGTTTCATGTGTAGAAAATGATCTCATCATAAATATATGTATGTTGTCATTGTCCGGCTAGGTGGATTCAAGTCTAAGTGATCTCTATCTTTATTGATCATCTTCACCTTTGTTACTCGCTTTGTTTAGATTAATTACTAGTTAATTTAGTTAAAAACAACTAAAACAATCCACCATCTATTAGACAATGATAAAAGTTTAGTATCAGGAGCTCTCGCGTCTTTGGATCGATACTTGGTTCTTACCAAAGCTTTATTACTAATCGATAGGTACACTTGCCTATTCGTGTGTGGTTTAGTTCCGAGGTGATAATCATTTTTATAAATTTAAAACCAAAGTGTGAGAAACTTATTGAAAAATATATATACACTCACACAACATCAATGATTTAAGGAGAAAGACGAATAAGTTCCAAGTTGGGAATAAGGTTTTGTTGAGGAGCTTCCGTAGAAAGGCATTTATTGGCTTAGAAATGACAGACAAGTTAAGCCCAAGGCATGTGATGCCGTTCGAGATCTGGACATGAGATAATGAGATTGCCGCAAGATTAGGTCTACTAAGGGAATTATGCGAAGCCATCTGATATTCCACATACCACACTTGAGTAAGTATCTGGTACATGAAATCTCAAAGGTGTCGATCGAAGTCGATAAGCAGTTGTATTATGATGAGAAGTGTTTGTGATTGGAAATCGTATAGAGAAGTGGATTCAAGATGTAACACCCAAACCAACAAAACCCTATATTATATTATATAAATTTCACAATAAATTTTTCGTGCCGTTTTCACAAACAATTATACCACATGTAATAGGAACGGAAGAACCATAATCGGTAACGATATAAATAATAATTGATGCATGGTCACCTTTATGTAACAATCCAAGCATATACACAAGGATGCACATTTGTTAACAATCCTAAATGCTCATCAAAGTTTAACTAGGATTCATCTCATCTAAATGAATCAAGAGTTTAGCTCATACTAGCTACAAAAATACCCAAAAGACAACTTACAAAATCGGTGTGAAACATGTCCAATGATGATGAATCAAACCGAAATCAAAGTGTAGGTGGGTTGAGAAACACTTGAATCTACCTCCGAGAAGACGATCTTCACTTTTTATTTATGAAGTTGAGATGAGATTAAACTTGAATTTTTAAAGATGGAGTATTATGTTTTTTATTCTTCTTCCAAATCTGCAGCTCCCTCAATTCCTACTCTCCTTTTTTCTTTTTATACTCTCCTAAAAAAAACAACCTTTTTTCCTCTGAAAAACTGCTCCTCTTTTCTCTCCCTCTGCGTCCACAGCAAACCTCCACCTTTTATAATTGTAGACCTCCAGCTCATTTGTTTCCTTTATTATTCACTCCCAAATAGAAATTGCAGCTCACTAGTAATTCATGTGGGCCCCATCCAAAGAAAATGTACTTTTAAAAACCAGCCCTTAATTCCTTTGCTTTCCTCGCGTCTCCAGCAAGCTTCCACTCCCTCTTTTGCTTACCCTTTTAATTGTTGTTTCACCTTTCTTATCTTTTTTTTTTTCTTTTTCTTCCCACGTGAAGCCCAAACCACAAAACATGTTCCACAAATAATTTAGCATAAAGTCACCACCATAACTTTCTAATTTGCGTTGACCAACCTATCTCCATTTGCTCCATATGAAATCACCATCCAACCTTTTATTTTTCTTTATATTCTTTGTTGCCATCGTGACATATGAAGCCCAAGTAATTAATCCACAAACATGTATGGATTTAATTCACACGTCTAAACGATCATGAGTAATTCACAGTCTGAAATTTAGCTTAAATACACCGTTTAAGTTCGGTCTCTTGTGAACCCTATAAAAGTTAAAAAAAACTAAATAAGAACCAATTCCTAAAAATATACTATAAAAACTCGTTTAAATGGGAGACAATGTGTATGATTAGTTATATGCTAGTGGTAAATTGGCGTGCGTTACGCGAGGGGGCTGTTTTTGGTTGAATCGTGAGAGACGAAGATGTTTCTTACCAACTGCAAACCTTAGAGACCATCAAAGAAAACTCATAATATGGTTGAGAAAGATGAATACAAAGACTCGTTTGTTTCCGTTATTGGGTCGTTTGCTTTGTTTGTTTTCTTGCTTGCGCGTGAAGCCCTGTTTATGTTTATTGCTAGGTTGTTTCCTTTCTGCTTACTTATTAGCACTTTTAAGCTAATGAGCCGATGTTCAAACCTTTTTACATTTTGCAAATTGGCATGTGTTGCGTGCGAGATCTTGTTTATGTCTGTTGTTGAGTCGTTTGCTTTGTTTGTCTTTTGCTTGTGTGTGAAATCCCGTTTATGTTTGTCGCTAGGTTGTTTCCTTTATGATTGCTTAGTTTTTTCATATTCTTTGTTTATGTGGTAGATGTAACGTGCAAACTTTTTTATGTTTTTAGTTTTCGTAATTTATTTATTATTTCACTTGAATAAATTGAAGTTTTATATATACGAGAAAAAGACCCACGTGTTGCTGCGGGTTGGAATTTTTTTTAACACGTGCATACATTCAAATAGTACAAAAGTTACCATAGTCATGAGATAGCAAGTCACAAAGAGTTAGGTTTTTGTTACTTGTAGCCAGGGCCGTCTTTGAGAATGCTAAAAAAAAATTAGGCCCGGCTCGAAAAAATAAAATGTGCCCCTAAAATTCAAAGTGATCAAATATAAATATAGAAATATTATTCTGTGAAAAAATCAAATGAATATATGATATATGCTTATTACTATTACTATAAGTAGTATTAGTTAGATTTATTTGTCTCAAGTTCTTTTAAAAAATACATCTTTAAATATTATTTTTCTCATATTAATTAAAAACTAAATGAACAAAAAATAACAGAATAATCAAATAAAACAAATCAAATATAAAGTACACCGTAAAAAAAGAATAATAAAAAGTAAATTAACAACAACTACCAATGTTTGCAGGCTGTCATCCATCACCAATCCCATCCAAAGAAATTTAATGTAAAGTAAATTAATATTACAGAAATATTATTTCTCTGTCTTCTTCTTCACATGGCTTCTGTTTAAGCTTCATTTCAAGCTTTTTCTTCATAAATTACATAAAAAGAACAACGGTAGAGAGAAAGGAGATAGATAGACAGAGGAGAAGAGAGGTTGTATGCGGCCCCTTGTTTCTTCGGGCCCGGCGCGGTGGCTGATGATGCGCCGCCCCAAAACCGCCCCTGCTTGTAGCTGCCACTAATAGACATTTTCTATCATAATTTCACTTTTACTAAATACAGAGCGATTTTTTTCTTATATAGGTACAATCTTCGTACTTGATCATTCATTTGAGTTAGATAGCCCGATGTTAATAGTGGGTAATAACTTTACATTGTCCGCCCGTGCGTTACGACGGGCTATCATATTCGTTATATTTTTGTGAGTGTTGTGTAATGTAGGTTGACTATTAAATGCACTTGACATTTGTGTCATTTTTCATATCATATCATTTTACTATTTAATCATTTTACTATTTAAGAAAAGAAATTTAACTACAAATCAATTGAAAAGTGTTACCGAGTGAAACTGAGTTCACTTGGAACATCCTGTATTCAAACTGGAAACCAAAAAAACTCACAACTAACTAATACCAATTTAGCCCGTGAGGTCTTCCTTTTTTTTTTATGAGAAATCTTTAGAATATTGATAAGTTCTAACTCAGATGCAATCAATAGAAAACATAGATAGCCAAAATTCTAAAAGTAAGTAGTCACACAAATACCTGTTATCATAAGTTATTTGCTAGTGTTTGGGTAACACTTTTTATTTGAGAGTTGTCTTCATGCAAACAAAAACTCCCTGACCTGTTGTGAGGCTGCAACTGTCTTTTCTATTCAGCGCTGCTATTGAACCTGCAGGTTATATTGTTAGTGAACGTTTATTTTGTTGCAAGAAATTTTGTCCATGAAATTATGCTTACATGGCTATAACTGTTGTTCCAATTTCTAAGTTTGGGTGAATTTCTACTCATGTAGTTGAGCTTTCATTGTAACAGAAACTTTCAACTACATTTAGCAACAGCATATGATGCTTAAAGAGTGCTTTGCAAGCAACAACATTGGCTCAGGAAAAGTTCATCACAACCTCATATAATCCATAAAGAACACCAAACCATCATCAAGTCTTATGATATTGTAACAGAAACTTTCAACAACAATTAGCAGCAACATATGATGCTTAAAGAAAGTTTTTTTATTTTGGGAATCAACAAACTATTTTGCAATCAGGAACATTGGCTCAGAAAGTATTCATCACAGCCTCATATAATCCATAAAGAACACCATACCATCGTCAAAAAGACCAAACCATCATCATGTAAAAAGGATTGGAAAACCTCATCATAGCCTCATAGAAACTATGAACAATAGTCAGGAGCAACATAAGCTTAGGAAAAAATCATCATAGCCTTAAAGGAATAAAGGGTCAGACTTTGTAAATCATTTGTGTTACTTGAAGGGACAGAAAAACCTGATCATAGCAACATAGAAGCATAGGCCCACATCATCTGTGCTACTTGAAGGGTCAGGAGAGACATAAGCTCAGGAAAAATTCATTACCAGCAAGATAGGGTCAGGAAAACCTGATCATAGTGACATAGAAACTTTCAAGTACAGTTAGCAGCAACATAGGCTTAGAAAAAATTCATCATAGCCATAGGCTCAGAAAAAAAAATCATCATAGCCTGAAAGGAACATAGGGACAGACTTTGTAAATCATCTGTGCTAGTTGAAGGGTAAGAAGAACCTGATCATAGCGACATAGAAACATAGGCTTATATCATCTGTGCTACTTGAAGGGTCAGGAGCAGCACAGGCTCAGGAAAAAATTCACTACCAGCAAGATAGGGTCATAAAAACCTGATCATAGAAACTTTCGAGAATAGTTAGCAGTAACATAGGCTTAAAAAATTAATCGCAGCCTCAAAGAAACATCAACGCCCAAGTAAACAACCACAAATTTCAAGTACGGTAGTAGAACCCAAATGCCAAATCAGAAAGTCAAGTAGCATGAAAAGTGCAATTTTTGTGCACAGCCAATCAATTCTGTTCAAATCACATCCAGAGAGCGAAGTTATAGCTTCGGTACAATCTAGAGAGCAAAAAAAAACATAATCAGATAGAGATGTAATTGAGAAAGCAAAATAGCAAATACCCAGGTCATAAATACCGTAGACATCCATAAGTTCCTCACTTAAAGACCCTAACAAAAGAGGGCAAGTAACCATAGGGACATATTTTGTAGATTATCTGTGCTACTTGAAGTATTTGTACTGATTGAAACCTAAAAACTCACAACCTCCAAAGAATAAGAATTCATAGCCAAACATCAAATAGGTAATAAACATTGAAAGTCAAAGACTTGGAACAAAACCAAATAATTCATAGCCAAATAAGAGGAACCAAAACAAAACAATACCAAAATGACAGTTAACCGGCTTTAAATTTGAGAAATACCAAACAACAACGCGTCTAACTGTGAACATTTACATATTTACATGGATGGAATAGAAGCTTGGTTAAGTACAACTAACCATCTGAAAAAGATAGCCAGATACATCAATGGGCGACGGCAGCCGCATAGCGCCTCAAATGGAGCAACAGACGAAAGCAAGAACGCCTCAGTCGGCTAATATTTCTCCACCCTCACACACCACAAAAGCCTAGCCGATGACGGCACACCAGAGAGCGGCAACATGCAGAGGATGGCTCACACCGGAAACCACAAAGCCGACGACTTCAGATTTAGAATCGTGGATCGTAATCGTAACACATAACAACAGCTCAGACTCCGGCGGTTGCGCATTACGCCGTCTCGTCGTCGAATCCATCATCACAAACGACAACTCAGATTTCGGAGACGGTTGCACTATGCGCCGTCTCATCACCGAATCCGTCATCGCAACCCTAGCCAAGGAGCACGAAGCTCCATCGGCAGCGATCTGAAGCCCACCGGAAGTTCTAAAGATAAATCAGAGAGAGCACGGAGAATCATGTCTCCAAATTGTGGAAAGCAAGAAAAAGCTTAAAACCCAGCAACACCTAGATCGTTGTTAACTCAACGGAAATGGAGCGACAACAACGTTGCCTCGACGTTACTGGAGCATCGACGTAACCGGGGACCTCATAGACGGAGCACGAAGCTCCATCGCCACCCCATCGCCGTCGATCTGAAGTTCACCGGAACTTCTAGAGAGAGAGCAGAGAGAGCACAGAGAACCATGTCTCAAAATCGAAAGCAAGAAAAGGGTTGAAACCCAGCACACAGAAAGAATCAAAACCAGCAAAGAGGGAGACGTGTAAAGTCACCGTCAAGATCAACAAATGAAAAAAAAAACACGTGAAAGGGAATAGTCTCAATGTGAGACTAACACCCTTTTCAAATTGATATATAGGGTAATTTTTTTTTTTTATTTGCAAACTGTTTTTTAATTAAAAAAATTAAGTTTTCAGCTTATTATTTAAATTTTTAAAATGATTTATCTTTTTTTTTTTTGATTTTAGAAGATTCAAAAAGTAAATTAAATTAGACAATTATTTCAAGCAAACTTCTATAACCTCAAAGCTGCCAATGTTTTAAAGATGGGTGTATTCGGATGTCGACATTTTTTTTTGTACTGCGTACATAGTACAACTATCTTTATTTTCTTTGACTAAAGAGTTGGAGTTGCTTAATCTACACCTAATCCAACATCTTTCTTTATTCATTAAAATTTATTAAATTCATACATAATAATAATTATAAAATTGTTTATTTTGTACATATAACATTTTGATCAAAAAGCACATTTGTCATGATCGCTTTCACTTTAGATCAACAAACGCAATTTTCATTCTGTGAAATCTGAAACACAAATTATCCAATCTCTCTAACTTCCTTTTCTTTCAACACCATCAATTGAAACTTTAATGGGTTTTGAAATTTAAGATTTTCTAAATCCAAAACATAAAGAAATAAAATTTATAATTAATCACAAAAACAAACTTAAAAGTATTAATAATGTTAAAGAAAGCTCGGCTCAAATAAGGCTTTATGTAAACCATCATCATTGCCATTGTCTCGAAGACTAAGCCGGGACGAAAATCATTTTGAGGGCTCAGACCAACGTCATCATCGCACACCATAAAAGAAGATGGCAACAGATCAGGATCGCCAATAAGCATAAGCATTTATTTTGTACCAAGATATAAATCTGAGACTCATGAGTCATAGTGTGGTACTAACAATTTTGTAATAGAAGGTAGGCTCAGATTAGGATTTTAGACCCTAATATAAATCGTCATCGCCAAGACTCAAACACTAAACAGGGACGAAACTCAATTCGGTGGCTCAGACCAACGTCATCATCGCCAATCATCAAAGCACATAGCAACAGATCAAGATTATAGAAACCCTAATATAAACCGCCAGTTTGTAAAAGACAGATACAGAACCAAAAACATCTTTCACAGCCACCATGAATATCAAATAAGGTCATCATAAGCAGAAATCCAACATCAAATATAAAACTCAGATATAATGAACACCAAATCTGAGTGAAACCATCGGTAAAGGACAACAAATCAAGGTAAGAAACCAAGAACACCAAACATGGTCATCATAAGCAAAAATCCGACATCAGACATGAAAACTCATATATAATATCAAATTTCATGAATAAGGTGAAATCACAATCAGTCAAAGACCATTGGAACAACCATAAAGTTGTAAAACTTAACAAAGTTGCCAAAAATCAGAGGCAAGGCTTCATAGCCTGCCACAAAGAACAACAAATAGGGTCATCATAAGCATGAAACCACAACATCAGACTAACTTCTGATCTAAATACCCCATCAAGAATAACAATAGATCTGAGATGAAGGATGAGTAAAAACTCATCGCCTTTAGCCATCGTAAAACGCCCCAAACGCTCATAACCTACGACGGCTGCGATAAACGCCACGCCGCCACTGAAAAGATCATCGCGAAGCTAAACTGGCTAAAATAAAAAAAACAAAACACCCCAACCATTAATAACCGGCGACGGCTGCGTTAAACGCCACGCTGCCATCAGAAATATTATCGCGAGAGTGAAACAGAATTGAAACGGCGTTGACAGAGGCTTTTAAGCTGCTATGAAGAGCCATCTTATCCCGGCTAGGTCCGTGAGATAAGAGAGAGAAGCAGAGAATTGTGTATAGAGAGAGAAAGAGAAGACTCAATAGAGAAAGGGAGAGAGACGTGCTCTCTTTCTTGGAATGCCCTTTAAATGCAAGTAAAGCAACATGTGGCTCATTAGTTTGTTGGGTTTCTCTCACGATAGAAGGAAGAGGGTTGTATATTAGGCAACAACACATGTATAAGCAAAAGAAATGATGCTTTGAGAGGTTGTACAGGACGCTTTCTGGGTTGCAAATTCAACTTCCAAATGTTTGTATTTATAATATTTTATGAAACATCAATCATCGTAAGAATTATGCCGATCCCGCATGGACTTCAATCGCGCCTTAAGCCTTATTGAACCTTTTAACCGTACCCCAAACTATTTTAATGCTATCGACTATCTTCTAAGTTAGCCTATTCACAATCACCCTAATGAAATCATAACACTTAGCTGTAAGATGGTACCCACTTCTGGAATCCCCAATCCAATCGAACCATCCAAGTTGACTTACATTCAATTCTTTCACCCCTAACTCCAACTCATGCTTCATGTACTTCTCTTCCTGGGAGTTCAACTTACATGATTCATAGGAAATTGCATTGCCTCTTTACATAATAACACTCCCCAACTCCTGATATGGCATATCAGAATAATCTAACACGTCCTTCATCGTATCCGGTAACAGCAATACCGGAGCATAGGGGTGAGGAAGAGCCAAAAAACCGAACCGCAACCCAAAAAAATGATGAAACGAAACAAAACAAAAAAAACCGAACCGGAAGAAAAACCGAACCAAAAATAATGGTTTGGTTTCGGTTTCATGTTTATTAAGAACCGAACCGAACCAAAAAACCGAACCCGTTAGAAAAATTGAACCGAACCGATGGGCAAATAACTGAATTAATATTTTAGGATGGCACATTGTAAATCTTTAAACCTTAATTTATATTTTTAAGTTAACATTTAACACTAACTTTAAGAGTTTTAGTAACCCTTTGTTCCCTTAATTTATATTTTAAGTTAACACTTAATAATTTATGTCAAAATCTTTAGTGTTAAAATTTTTTAAATTTAATGTCACTTCGTATTTGGTATGGTCACACGCTTCACGTAACTACTTATGTTTTTTTTTTGTTTCTAATTCAATAGTTATGACGGTACTTGTTTTTTACTATTATTTATTCATCTTTTAAGATTCGACACTTAAATATAAAATTATAATAACAACATATTACAAAAAAAAAACCCGAAACCGAACCAAAACCGAATCGAAATCAGGAATAAACAAAAAAAAATCAAACTGAAAAAACCGAACGGTTTTTTTCTTTAGGAACCGAAAACTTCGCTTTCGATTCGGTTAGAGCAAAAAACCGAACCGAACCATACTCACCCCTACGGCGAAGCATACGCCCATTCCTGTCACATCTTTCCGGTTCCAAAACATCGAGTCTAAGTGGGCGTCGTAGTGAACTCCACTTCGTCATCATCCTTTCAATGTCTTCACGTACATCCCGCTAATGTCAAATTAGCCTTGAGTTCTTGAAACCGAAAACTTCTTTGCTCTTCTTATGGAACAAGCCTTCCAACTGTCCCTTCATGACCTTCCTAGATGGAAGTCAAACATCCGTCTAATTCTTAACATACTAGGCATAATTAATCTATCATCATTCTGAATGTCTAACAAAAAATAAATAATCGCATGACTTTGGATCAAACACATTTACCGGTTACATCGGATCCTATCCTTTCGATCATCCTAGCTAACCATAACAAAGAAGACAGGAAAATGACATAAAACATTCCGAATACCGCTTTTTATTAATCGTCTATGTCTTCTTGGACTTCCACGTGACTTCATCTTCGATGTCGTTAACACCTCTTCGGATAGTCTCGTTTCATCTCATGGTCATGTACGTGTCACAATACACTACATCAAGTGTAACTTCTTTATCCGCTTACCGGAAACATAAATCTGAACTCTTAAATAAAAATTGAATTAAGCTAGCATTCACCCTCACGGTTCATGAGGCATTCCACCGTCTATCGATCTCATAAGGTCCACCATTCTTGAGTTCTTGGACTGCTCCAAGTCTTCTTCCACATCTTTCGATGGATTGCTTCCGTTACGTCACTCATCAGCTCTGCATAACTACCTCTTGAAAATTCTTCCACTCCATTGCCCAGAATGATTTTCGCATTGAGCGAGCAGTCCCACCTACCGCTGCTATTTTGTTCCTTATCAGTTGCACTGACAAGAATCATGTCAAGTAATTTTAGTGATTCACGTCGAGCGACATGAGTTCACTTACCATTATATGGACTCGAACTTCATTTCTTGCTAGTCATTCTAAAGGCAAAGTCTATTATATCTACAAAACCTCTATATCTTTTTGCTATCATTTGTCTTTACTTTCTTTATCTCGTGGATCTATTCCACTTGAAGAGTACTTCGGTCTTAACCAAATAAATGATACACATCATCTTCGTCAACTCATCACCCCTGTCGTTCTTGATCCTAGCCTTTAACTGTCTAAGCATCTCCTCATTAATCAAGTAGGGCTACATTCTCATGGGTGTTGTAGACATACCACCATCTATTCCTTTGGACTCCTTTAGAAATCAGCATTCGCATTTTTATACTTTGTTGGTTCCAAAACAACTCCTTTCCTGAGTCCATTATCATCTCGAGCTTCCTTTCATCTCCATGGGTCTTCGTGGTCCTTGCTAGGGTTTCACCTATGACAAGAGCTTACACTCAATAAAAGCTCTATACATACGACCCTTCTATGGTTTCTCTCTATTGCCTCTCGATCCGATCTTCAAATTCATCAACATTGTATCATTGTCTACTATCAAACATTACTCATATTGACAGGTTAAGCTTCCTGTCTAGCTCTAGTGATCGTGTACAATCACAACCCTTCAGGTTTTCCAAACATATATAAGAAAACTTCATTTGGCATCCCTGTCTTCGCATAGCGATCAAAGCTCACTAATGAAATTATGTCGCATCATACATATGTTTTCCGTATTGGTACTATATGAGTGTAACTCTCAGGGCAGGATATTTCACCAGAACCCTAATCTCCATTGCAGCCTCTAACATGAGCTTTGATCTCCATAGGGTCTTCCTGGTCCTTGATAGGGTTTCACCCATGATAAGAGCTTACACTCAATAAAGGATCTATTCTACTTCCTGCATAGCAACCTATGTTGCGACTATCTCCTCTTTCTCATGTGGAATATCAATGTTTGTGTGATAGGGTTATAATTCAAAACGTTACGGTTATAGCGAATTAGTAATTATCCCAGCCAGTCCATAATTACTTATCTACTATACATTTCATGTTTCAACTTACTTCCTATCACGTTTCCTACCAACAACCACAACATATCCTTCATATCATCGTCCTTGCCCAAACCTTGCTCAAGTAAATTCTTGATGTACTATAGGTGTTTATATATAGGGCGAACCACAACCTACTCACCACACACCCTGCACATGAAGAATGTACCATTGCTACAATTCGGGGTTGAACCTGATCTTATCTAATATCAAATCGCTCTACTGGCGTTCGACTCATCATTCGATCATTTTATAGGATAACATCCATCTTCGTAAGCATCTACCGATCCTACACTTAATCGCCATCCTTAACCGGAAATTTAACCATCAAACTGGTATCTCATCCCTATATAGGCATAAAACCTTCTGGTTAATACATGTATATTACCTTCTATCCAAGTGTCTCTGAAATCACAGACTGGTATTCCCAGCATCTAGTGACCTACTTGCATCCAAGCCACACAACAAATGATACCCAAGATACTTTTCGTTCAAATGAATATCGTATTGCAGTGGCTAACTGTCGTCGGGTATCTACCAAACTTACATATTCTAGGTACCTTCTGTCATTGATGTGTCGGATTTGGATATATAAAAAGGCGGTCAAGTTTTAAGTGGTAATCACCAAGTGACCAAACTACACACTAGGGCAGTGAACCCGTCGTATGCAGTATAGTATTGGTAAGAACCGGATATCAATCCGTGGACGCGTTGATAGGCTCCCGATACTGGATCTTTGCTAATATCTAACCGATGAAATGAAAATGGTGAACTAAACTAAAATCTAAGCTAAACAACTAAAACCAACAAAAACAGCTAAAAACTGGATAAAATGATGGAAAATCAGAAAAAGGAATGCATCACCTAGACTCGACTCCTCTAGACTCGCTCAGACCCTCAGATGACTAATACCATGAACGCTATAGCCTAATATGGAAAACCGGACTACCTAGGACTATAGACACATCCCGAATAATCCAGAAATCCTAAATTAAGCACGGATAGCAAAACTGTGAAAACTGCCTAACGGACTAGCTACTTCGATCAAAGTAAACTAATCCTACATGAAATAGGAAACTACGCGAGAGGTCTCTCAATATAGCGCCTATACCATGTAACGATGATGATACCAAACACTTATGACCTAGAAACCTCTAAACATGAATAAATAGCATTGAATCTTATGTTCATAAGCAATCTATCCTATTAAACGATGTAAAACAAGCTTCTAGCCTATGAAACGATTCGGTCAAACCTATCTCATAAGGATATTAACTAAATCAGCCCCAAATCGATAAACCATCAAGTAGGAGTTCTCCTATCAAGCATCAAGCGTTTGACCAATAAAAGTCAACCATTTAACAATAAATAAATCAACACATACTAGTAGTTCTACTTAATATGGCAATTAATCCACATGATCCATCATTACCAAAACCAGATCAACAAACTTTATCATCATAAACATTCAAAACCATCATCAAAAGCAATTTAACACAAAGTCATGGTAAAAAAGTCACCCGAAACGGGTCAAACGGGTCCAAATTTGTCTAATCTAGGTGAAGCAATATGAAATCAGCCAAGATACATGGTGAAAACTAATAAAAATCTAATCTTGACACAAACATGATCAACAACAAGGTTTAAAGGAATAAAAATTAAAAAC
The DNA here is from genome assembly GCA_039602395.1 of Deinandra increscens subsp. villosa. Taxonomy (NCBI): domain Eukaryota; kingdom Viridiplantae; phylum Streptophyta; class Magnoliopsida; order Asterales; family Asteraceae; genus Deinandra; species Deinandra increscens. Next base: position 987,812 of record JBCNJP010000013.1, read on the forward strand.
CTATTGAAGATCCAAACCGAAAGCTTCAAAAATCTCTAACTTTTATCCAAAAAAAGCCTTGATCTTGCTCCCTTAATCTTCCTTCATGTTTCCAGATTTATTTTGGGGTTTTTCTAGGGTTTTTCGAGGGTTCCCTCACAAAAAACGGCGCCTCAAACCAATAATAAATATGTTGAAAAAACGAGCTGATACAAGGTCAGGTCGCTGGGCCTGATTCTGGGCCTGGCAGAGGAGCAGATAAAAGGATTTCGAACTGCATATAAATCAGTAATAGGCGCTGCCCTGTTCGTTTCTACCTTGGTCTCCGAAGGAGGTCAGGGGTTTGACCCTGGTCTCCTGCAAATTCTTTTTATTTAATTTGTTGGGCTGATGACTGCTTGTTGGGCTGCTCTTTGCTGCTGGGCTTCAATCTGTTGGGCCGCAGACTAGGCCTGCGATGCTGATCTTGGCAGCTACTGGGCTGGGCTACTGCACTTGTTATTATTTATTTTCTTCTTTTATTCATAACTTTTAAACCCGAGCTCCGTTTCCGAATCCGTAAATTGCACTTTTCTTCTAAAATCATCACGAACACCAACCACCTAAAATTCAACAAATAAACCTACCAATAAATATCACATTCTAATAATCACAATTAAAAATCCAAATTTAAATATGAAAATTATATATTTCTCAAATATTAATAAAAAAAACCAATCAAAAATCAATAATTCAAATATTAAACAATTAAGCATCAATTTTGATAATTTTAACTTAAAAACTTATTTAAATGCGGGATTTTTACATATTTATTTTATGCATTAGATGCTACGCATCAGTCATATACTTAATGTAACTCTTATCCTTACGGGCAATAGGCTATCGTAGTTGTCATCTTAACTTCCTATCGTATCTTATTCGGTTCCCAGAGACCTAGTTTAAGTCTAGATATTGCATAAAGTACCTAAATCTCTTAAATTAAGGCTCTGATACAAACTTATGACACCCGGGTCCTGGAATCGGCCCCGGGGGACGTCAAGTCGTGGAATTTACTCATAAGCACATGATCATGACATAGATTACTATAGGCAGCAGGAATTAAAACTTACATAACTAATACATTTGTCTACAAGATAAGGATAAAACTACACAACCATGTACTAATTGTTGGATTTAGGTGTCCATACCTGACTAAATCAAGTACCCGACCTGGTCAAGACCCGTAAGAGTTACACCGGAGGCAACGGGTTCTAAAGTCCACTTACTTGTATAACCGGCAAATTCGTAGAAGAATTAATTATTAGTTTATTAACTGGTTTAATAAATAAATAAATTAATTAATTAATTAGTCAATTAATCGTTATGATTAATTAAGCGACAAAAGACGTTAAATATAATTTACGTCTTAGACGACAATTAACAAATTAGTAATTTGACTAATATTCATTAAGTCTCGGTAATCGACGAATATTTTATCACATTTAAAATATGTCGTGTGATTAAAATGTTCGATCATGGATTTGTTTAAATCGAGGGACCTAACGAAAAATTAATCAGATATATATATATATATATATATCTGATTAAGGGAGGCGAAACCTTAATCCTCCACAGAGAATTTTCGGCCTCCCTCCCTCCTCTCTCTCGATCGACGCCGACGGCTCCCGAGCCACCACCCTCTCTCTTGTTCTCCGGCGATCCGTTCAACCAATCGCGAGGACCCTAATCCGTTGATCACCTTTGGGCGTGTTCTTCCTCACTATTGAACCGCCACCACGAAGCCGAGTCGTAGCCGTGGCGCCGCCTCTCCGAGTCCGCCGTCGCCGTCCAAGCCGAGCCGCCACAGCAGCCCGCCGCCGCCGCCCTCTCTGTCGCATAGCCGCCGACACCCTCTCCGCCGTAGCAGCCGCCGTCGACACCCTCCAACGTACGGAATTTTCTCGGTGCACGGTTCACCGCGTAGTAAATCCGTAATCGCCAGGAAAGTTCGATTCGCCCGTCGAATCATAACTTGCGAAACCCTAGCGTCACCCGTTGACTTTCGGTGTCTCGAACATCTGTTTGAATCACCGCTAAGGTATATCTAAACTCGTCATTAGTTTAGATTTATATTTTTATTTATTTTATGGATGTATTGCGTTTTTGTTTAAACGCATTATGGGTGCCTGCTAATGTTAATCGTGGTGCTCCAGCTCGTGCCTTTGTCATCAATGCTAATCAGGTTTGCAATCATGTCTCTTTATACTTGTAATCAGTTTCTGTTATCAATTTTATTCTCATATATCTTTCCGGTGTATATTAATCAGGCTCAGGCGAACCAGGAGGTCGTCAATGGTACGTTTCTTGTGAACAACCGTTATGCCTCTATATTATTTGATTCTGGTGCCGATCGTAGTTTTGTATCATTAGAGTTTGAGCCTTTACTTGACACACCACGTACTGCACTCGATTATCCATTCACGGTTGAGATCGCGGATGGAAAACCTATTGCTCTTGATTCTATTGTTCGCGGTTGCAAGTTGGATTTCAAGGACCATATCTTCCCTATCGATCTTATTCCAATGCATCTCGGGAGTTTTGATATCATTATTGGTATGGATTGGTTGTCTCACCATCGTGCCGAGCTCGTTTGTTTCGATAAAATTATTCGCATTCCTCGTCCGGGTGGCAAGTTTCTGATTATTCATGGCGATAAACCTTCGTGTGGGCTCAAGCTTATGTCTTGTACAAAGGCCCATAAGTACTTACGCAAGGAGTATCCAGCTTTTCTGGCACATGTTATGGAGGTTCGAGAAAAAGAAAGGGGAATCGAAGACATCCCGATCGTGAGAGACTTTCCGGAAGTTTTTCCCGATGACATTACGGGTCTTCCTCCCGTTCGCCAAGTTGACTTCCGTATCGACCTTGTTCCAGGAGCTACTCCGGTAGCTAAGTCGCCATATCGCCTCGCACCTTCAGAAATGCAAGAGTTGGCTAAACAACTCCAAGAGCTTTCTGACAAGGGTTTCATTCGACCGAGTTCCTCACCATGGGGAGCACCCATCCTATTTGTCAAAAAGAAGGATGGAACTCTTTGTATGTGTATTGATTATCGTGAGCTTAACAAACTCACCATCAAAAACCGTTATCCATTGCCTCGTATTGATGACCTCTTCGATCAGCTTCAAGGAGCCACTTGTTTTTCAAAAATCGATCTTCGTTCCGGTTATCATCAGCTTCGAGTTGCGGAGGAGGATGTTCACAAAACCGCCTTTCGCACTCGTTATGGCCACTTTGAGTTCACTGTCATGCCTTTTGGGTTGACAAACGCTCCTGCTATATTAATGAACCTCATGAATCGTGTTTGTAAACCCTACCTTGATAAATTCGTTATCGTATTCATTGATGATATCTTGATCTACTCAAAGTCTAAGGCCGAACATGAGACTCACCTACGTCTTGTACTTGAACTCCTGAAGAAAGAGCAGCTTTACGCCAAATTCTCCAAGTGTGAATTTTGGCTGAAAGAGGTTCAATTTTTGGGATACATTGTTAACGACAAGGGTATTCATGTTGATCCTTTTAAAATTGAGGCCGTTAAGAGTTGGTGTACCCCTACTATACCTACTGAAGTCCGCTCGTTTCTTGGGTTAGCGGGCTATTATAGACGCTTTATTGCTAATTTCTCTCGCATCGCCTTGCCTCTTACTGCCTTGACTCAGAAAAGTCAACCCTTCGAGTGGGGTCCCGCTCAGGAAAGCGCATTCCAGACACTTAAGAAAATGTTGTGTGAGGCTCCTATCTTAACTCTTCCTGACGTGACAGATGATTTTGTGGTCTATTGTGATGCTTCTCATCAAGGCCTCGGTTGCGTTCTCATGCAACGAGGAAAGGTAATCGCATATGGTTCGAGGCAGCTTAAGAAGCACGAGAAAAATTACACGACGCATGATCTCGAGCTTGGTGCGGCCGTGTTTGCTCTAAAACTCTGGAGGCATTACCTATACGGTACCGAGTGTGTGGTCTTTACCGATCACAAAAGCCTTCAGCATATTTTCAATCAGAGGGATCTTAATATGCGCCAGCGTCGTTGGGTCGAGCTCTTAAACGACTATGATTGCGAGATTCGCTATCATCCCGGTAAAGCAAACGTCGTGGCCGATGCCTTGAGTCGAAAAGAGCATGCCAAGCTTATCCTCTTTCAAAGCTCACATCATATGACCAATCTTAAAGCTCGTATTCTTGTGGCTCAACGCACATCAGTCAATGAAGGTAATCTGCATAATGAATTATCATGTGGCGCAGAACTTCAATTTGTGACCAAGTCGGATGGTCTTCTCTATTTCTTGGACCGTCTCTGGATTCCCGATCGAGACGATCTCCGGGCGTTTATCATGGACGAGTCTCACAAATCTCGTTATTCTGTTCATCCTGGTTCGGATAAGATGTATCTTGATCTTCGAAAGATTTATTGGTGGCCCGGTATGAAGAAAGATATTGCATTCTATGTGGCGAAGTGTCTGACTTGCTTAAAAGTCAAGGCCGAGCACCAGCGACCCTCCGGATTGCTCGAGCAGCCAAGAATCCCAGTTTGGAAGTGGGAGGACATTTCGATGGACTTCGTCACGGCACTTCCAAGGACCCCTAGAGGTCACGATAGTATTTGGGTCATTGTCGATCGATTGACCAAATCGGCTCACTTTCTTGCTATCAATGAAAAGGATAAGGCTGATAAGTTGGGAAAACTTTATGTGGACGAGATCGTTAAGCGTCATGGCACTCCTTTGACTATTATTTCTGATCGTGATGGCCGATTTACCTCCCATTTTTGGCAATCACTTCAATCCGCCTTGGGAACTCGTTTGGATCTCAGCACTGCTTACCATCCGCAGACTGATGGTCAGTCTGAGCGCACCATTCAGACTCTCGAGGATATGCTCCGTGCTTGTGTCATCGATTTTGGTGGCAGTTGGGATACTCTTTTACCATTGATTGAGTTCTCTTATAATAACAGCTATCATTCGAGCATTGGCATGGCCCCGTTCGAAGCTCTTTATGGCCGAAAATGTCGGTCACCTATATGTTGGAGCGAGGTCGGTGAAACTCAAATCACCGGTCCCGAACTAATCCAGGAGACTACTGACAAAATCACTCAGATTCGTGATCATCTGCTCGCTGCTAGGAGTCGTCAGAAGAGTTATGCTGATAGACGACGAAAGCCCCTTGAGTTCAAAAAGGGTGACCGTGTCCTCTTAAAGGTATCACCTTGGAAAGGCGTCGTTCGATTTGGAAAGAAGGGAAAACTAGCACCTCGATATGTTGGCCCGTTCAAAATCCTTGATAAAATTGGTAGGGTGGCTTATCGACTTGAACTTCCTCCCGAACTTGCCAATGTCCATCCTACATTTCATGTGTCGAATCTTCGAAAGTGTCTGGCTAATGAGAACCTTCATGTTCCGCTTGATGATATTCAGATCGACGAGTCTATGCATTTCGTTGAAAAACCGGTTGAGATTATGGATCGAGAAATCAAACAACTCAAGCGCAGCCGGATCCCGATCGTCAAGGTTCGTTGGGAGTCTAAACGTGGACCGGAGTTCACTTGGGAGCGTGAGGACCAGATGAAAGCCAAATACCCTCAGTTGTTCGTTCAGTCTTCTTGATTTTAATTTGGGGACGAAATTTCCTAAAGTAGGGGAGACTGTAACATTCCGGGTTTTCCGATTGTCTGATTTTATCCATATTGTAACCCGATCCGTTGATTGATAATCGAATTTATGGGTATTGATCGATTTTGATGTTTATTAACCTAATTTCATGTTATTGATCCATTATCATGTTTATTGATCGATTTGATGTTCGATTTGCCTTTAATTTGGATGTTACGCGAACATGTCATCGAATTACGTTCAACCGGGGATTTGATCAATCTAAACGTGTATGACACTTGTGTGTAATACTAGTTACACACACAAGTGAATACAAGTGAAGGTTGGTGTGAATTCAAGGTCTTGAATGGAAACGGTGAAAGTTCGGTAAATCCCGCGCGATTTCTATTACAACCGGGAGATCACACTATGAGTTTCGTATATCAATTTTATCACGTTTATGAGTCATATGATCATTTACCATGTCATGAGTCATCACACACTTGATCGGATCGCAAACCGTTGGTGAATTGCTTAAAAACGAGAAAAACGACAAAACCGACCAAAAATACACTTTTTGTGATAATTTATCAACCGTTAATCATTAAGGGATATATCATATATCAAATTTAGTGGATTACATGTGGTTGACATGAGGATAAACTTAAAATAATGAATTTGGGCGAAAACGGGGGTCGAATCGGGGTTTAAACGCGAAATTTGGAGCAAAACGACACGCGCGCGCGGCCCAGAAAAGCGCCGCGTATCGCGACGCCTTCTGTGGCTCGCGGCGCGTACCGCCCACCGACCACCGTCGGCCAAACCCTAAAAAAACGGGTATTTATACCCCTTAACTCGCTCCAGCCTCCATTCTCGTCATTTTTAACACCTCCTAAACCCTAAAACGGCTGTGATTAACCAAGACCAAGTTCCTTGAAGATTTTGGAGCCAAGTTTGGTGATTTGGAGCCTCGTTTAGTGTCGGTTTCCCATCAAAAAGGTTAGAATCTTCAAACCGAACCTCCATCTTCTTGATTCTTTCATCCCTCATCATCAAGATCCAACCTTTATGCATTCTTAAACCTAGATCTTACATTACACAACAAGATCTAATGATTTTATGCAAAAAGAATAGATTTTTATTGGTTTTCATAACTTTTTATGACACTTTTTGTTAAAAACTCATAAGATCTTTATAGATCTTGATAGATCTAGTTTATGGATGGAAATACACCCTCTTTATACATGTCTTGGACATGAGAACACATCCTATTCTATAGATCTAGTGTTTGGTTATCAAAAACTTGATTTTTTATACTAAAAAGTCCATCTTTTTCTTATTTCTTTCCTTGGATCTTCATAGATCTAAGTTTCTACCTAAACAATCTCGTTGGATCTTGACATTGACACCATGAAAATGGTATGTCTAGGGTTTGGAATGAATGAATCATCACCATGGTTATAGATCTAGGACTTCATGAAGTAAAAATATGATTTTTATGTGTTTTTCTTGAATTATCATGTTTAGATCTTGAATAGATGATGCTATAGTTTAACTAGAATATTAGATCTAGGGATTTTGTCATGAAAAATATGATTTTGGACCTAGATCTAGGGTTATGCCTTGTTTAGGATTAAATCTTGAATTATTAGCTATTTTAATTAGAATAACTAGTATTTTTGGAATTTAAAAATAAATCTTTTTGAGTAAATCATTGTGTTAGCTTTGGAGTTATGCCTTGAAATTTTATTTGGTAATTATATATGTATAGATCAGCCCTAAATTAATTTTTGGTAATTAAATATGTTTCGGTTGATTTTATAGAAAATAATCAAGTTTAGACGTCGTAAAGTTTTATGACTAAATAAATAATTATTTTGCTTAACATTTGACCTAGATATAAGTTTGACCACTTGATTACTTATATTCTCATATTATTACTTGAACACTCCACCAACGAGTCGCGTATCCGATCGAGTCCGTCGTGTCATGGCTAGTCACACGTCTTATCTGTTCGAATACTTATTTAGTTATTTATCTTTTGTCGGTATTTTCTCCATCACGTTCGATCGTAAAGGTGATCTCCGGGATTGATACGCGCCGCTATTCTTCGGTTTTACTCTTGACGCTTTAGCTATCATGTGAGTTTTCATAGCCCATTTTTACTTAAATGTTTTTGGGGTGCAACATGTATCATGTTATCAAATTCTATTTTCACATGCGTATTCTATGTCCGATGATTACTCGAAAACTTGTATGATTGTTTTCATTGTTTGGTTGAACGATGAACGATTGAACGATGGAACGATGAACGATTGAACGATGAACGAAATTATTAACATTAAACATGCCGGGGTTACGATAATAGATCTATTGGCCTGACAAGCCCACTTGGCCTGCCTCGCGTGTGGCGCCTTGTGATTGAAAGCCTAATTGTCAAGGGTTGGATTACGTTAACTTATCATTTTATCATTAATCATTATTATCAATTATCATCTTATTTAACTTGTACGCATGCTTTTGAACGTTGTCACTAAACCTATGAATTCTCACCAACTATTTTTAGTTGACTCTTTTTGTAACATGTTGCAGGTAATGTGGTTTGATTTGGATATCATCACTTTAGGGTTGCATCGGCTTTAGAGAGACCATATTAAATAATGAATCGTTATGTTTAGACTATGTTTTATGTTGATTATCGTTTGTTGTGACTTGGATGCTATGGTTTGTTTATTTGCTATGAAATGGGTGACTATTATGATTATCGCAACCTAATTTAGTGTTGTGAGCTTCTGGACAATCTTCGCGCCCCGACGTTTTCCGCCGTCGGTTGGGGTGTGACAGATTGGTATCAGAGCCACGGCTATAGGGATCTAGGTTATTAGAACTGGTTTGACCTAGACTATTGCCTTAGGTGTCCTGCATGAGTGCCTCATGCGCAATATGCCTAATTGTTTATTTTTGTCCAGTAAATTGCTTCTTAATTGTTGCCTATTTCAAATGCTTGTTCCCATAAATCAGCACGCACTCGAGCACGAATCACTAAGGCTTCCTAGCCTCTTCCTTAGAAAAATGGTGCCTTACGTACCATTTAGGAAAAATATGATTTTCATGATTTTCAAATCTCGTCGGAATTAGGGTTTTAGTGATAGACATGTAGTAACTGGAAGGGTGAAAACACCGGTAGTCGGGGTCTCTGTCGAGAAAAGCGTTGCACATAAGCCATATCAACCGTTGGGCCCGGATGCTCACCTGGGACGCCCCGATGAGAGTGATGAAACCTATTAGGCCAAAGCATGTCTCTACCACTAGGACCTTGATCTGATTAGTCTCGGTTGTAGCCGTCCAATCGGGAGGTGAGAACCACTCTGTTATGTTTTATCTCAAATGCTCGATTTCACGTTTTGACGCGCGAATATGTTTAAACAAATGATTTTTTTTATAAACTATGATCATGAGTTACACGGTATCACGGTTCGATAACACACACCAGTTTTACACTTAACAACTTTACCCTCAAAATTTGATTATCAATCACATCTCATCATGACTCATCATTGTTGTTCTTGAATCTCAGCATGTCGATCCATTTCAAGGGACGCCGAAAGGGCGATAGCGGCCGCAAAATGGCCTCGGTAATAGCCAAGCAGATGGCTGAGGTCCTTCCCGGTATCGTGGCTCAAATCCAGCAGGGTGTAAATGCTAACCCTGCTAATGCTGCTGCTATGGCTACTTGTTCATTCAAGCATTTTAACTCCTGCAACCCTCCCAAATTCAAGGGAACCGAGGGTCCTATTGGTTTACTTCAGTGGTTCGAGGAGATAGAAAACACCTTCGTTAACAGTGACTGTCCTGATCATCTGAAGGTCCCGCGTGCCACCAGCACTCTCACTGAAAAAGCTCTCACATGGTGGAACAACGAGAAACGGATTCGTGGGTCCGATGAGGCCTTAGCTCTATCTTGGGATGAACTAAAGGAAGTCATGAGGGAAAAATATTGTCCCCGTTCTGAGTTAAAGAAACTTGAGGATGAATTTCGGGCGCTGAAACAATACAGTGGGGAAAATCAGGAGTATATCGATCGTTCCTAAGAGTTGAAAATCCTGGTGCCTGAAATTGTCTCTCCTGAATTCCGAGCTGTTGAATGTTATATCGCCGGGTTACCTGATGAAATACAGGATTCTATCTGGGCCAGCAATCCTGCGACACTTGACAGCGCTGTTCGTCTTGTTGCTCGTTTGACCGATAACCATGTAAAAGCGGGTAAGCTGAAAAGAAGGGGTTCTAAGAAGGAATCGGGTACTGAAAAGGCCGAACCCGCGGCCGAAAAGGAGTACAAAACTGAGACATCTGCTGCTAAAAGTAACAAAAAGAAACGTAAGGGGCGAAACTTTGCGGTTACTGCTACTCCTGCACCTGCTATTCTCGCCACCCCTGGTGCACCTCCAGCCAAGAAACCTTACACGGGTACCCATCCTCTTTGTGCCCGGTGTAACCATCATCATCCTGTGCAGGCCCAGTGTTGGCAGTGCACCAATTGTGGGCGCTTTGGTCATCCCACTCATGCTTGTCGCATGCCTGTTCGAGCCCAGCCTTTGGCCCAGTATCCGGCCCAACCTCTGATAGCCCAAGCTCCTAATGTTCAGGTTCAGGTTCGGGCTTGCTACAATTGTGGATCCACCACTCATCTGAGGAACGCTTGCCCTGCTCTCGCGGTTGCTAAGCCGCCTGCTAATGTTAATCGTGGTGCTCCAGCTCGTGCCTTTGTCATCAATGCTAATCAGGTTTGCAATCATTCTCTTTATACTTGTAATCAGTTTCTGTTATCAATTTTATTCTCATATATCTTTCCGGTGTATATTAATCAGGCTCAGGCGAACCAGGAGGTCGTCAATGGTACGTCTCTTGTGAACAACCGTTATGCCTCTATATTATTTGATTCTGGTGCCGATCGTAGTTTTGTATCATTAGAGTTTGAGCCTTTACTTGACACACCACGTACTGCACTCGGTTATCCATTCACGGTTGAGATCGCGGATGGAAAACCTATTGCTCTTGATTCTATTGTTCGCGGTTGCAAGTTGGATTTCAAGGACCATATCTTCCCTATCGATCTTATTCCAATGCATCTCGGGAGTTTTGATATCATTATTGGTATGGATTGGTTGTCTCACCATCGTGCCGAGCTCGTTTGTTTCGATAAAATTATTCGCATTCCTCGTCCGGGTGGCAAGTTTCTGATTATTCATGGCGATAAACCTTCGTGTGGGCTCAAGCTTATGTCTTGTACAAAGGCCCATAAGTACTTACGCAAGGAGTATCCAGCTTTTCTGGCACATGTTATGGAGGTTCGAGAAAAAGAAAGGGGAATCGAAGACATCCCGATCGTGAGAGACTTTCCGGAAGTTTTTCCCGATGACATTACGGGTCTTCCTCCCGTTCGCCAAGTTGACTTCTGTATCGACCTTGTTCCAGGAGCTACTCCGGTAGCTAAGTCGCCATATCGCCTCGCACCTTCAGAAATGCAAGAGTTGGCTAAACAACTCCAAGAGCTTTCTGACAAGGGTTTCATTCGACCGAGTTCCTCACCATGGGGAGCACCCATCCTATTTGTCAAAAAGAAGGATGGAACTCTTCGTATGTGTATTGATTATCGTGAGCTTAACAAACTCACCATCAAAAACCGTTATCCATTGCCTCGTATTGATGACCTCTTCGATCAGCTTCAAGAAGCCACTTGTTTTTCAAAAATCGATCTTCGTTCCGGTTATCATCAGCTTCGAGTTGCGGAGGAGGATGTTCACAAAACCGCCTTTCGCACTCGTTATGGCCACTTTGAGTTCACTGTCATGCCTTTTGGGTTGACAAACGCTCCTGCTATATTCATGGACCTCATGAATCGTGTTTGTAAACCCTACCTTGATAAATTCGTTATCGTATTCATTGATGATATCTTGATCTACTCAAAGTCTAAGGCCGAACATGAGACTCACCTACGTCTTGTACTTGAACTCCTGAAGAAAGAGCAGCTTTACGCCAAATTCTCCAAGTGTGAATTTTGGCTGAAAGAGGTTCAATTTTTGGGATACATTGTTAACGACAAGGGTATTCATGTTGATCCTTTTAAAATTGAGGCCGTTAAGAGTTGGTGTACCCCTACTACACCTACTGAAGTCCGCTCGTTTCTTGGGTTAGCGGGCTATTATAGACGCTTTATTGCTAATTTCTCTCGCATCGCCTTGCCTCTTACTGCCTTGACTCAGAAAAGTCAACCCTTCGAGTGGGGTCCCGCTCAGGAAAGCGCATTCCAGACACTTAAGAAAATGTTGTGTGAGGCTCCTATCTTAACTCTTCCTGACGTGACAGATGATTTTGTGATCTATTGTGATGCTTCTCATCAAGGCCTCGGTTGCGTTCTCATGCAACGAGGAAAGGTAATCGCATATGGTTCGAGGCAGCTTAAGAAGCACGAGAAATATTACACGACGCATGATCTCGAGCTTGGTGCGGCCGTGTTTGCTCTAAAACTCTGGAGGCATTACCTATACGGTACCGAGTGTGTGGTCTTTACCGATCACAAAAGCCTTCAGCATATTTTCAATCAGAGGGATCTTAATATGCGCCAGCGTCGTTGGGTCGAGCTCTTAAACGACTATGATTGCGAGATTCGCTATCATCCCGGTAAAGCAAACATCGTGGCCGATGCCTTGAGTCGAAAAGAGCATGCCAAGCTTATCCTCTTTCAAAGCTCACATCATATGACCAATCTTAAAGCTCGTATTCTTGTGGCTCAACGCACATCAGTCAATGAAGGTAATCTGCATAATGAATTATCATGTGGCGCAGAACTTCAATTTGTGACCAAGTCGGATGGTCTTCTCTATTTCTTGGACCGTCTCTGGATTCCCGATCGAGACGATCTCCGGGCGTTTATCATGGACGAGGCTCACAAATCTCGTTATTCTGTTCATCCTGGTTCGGATAAGATGTATCTTGATCTTCGAAAGATTTATTGGTGGCCCGGTATGAAGAAAGATATTGCATTCTATGTAGCGAAGTGTCTGACTTGCTTAAAAGTCAAGGCCGAGCACCAGCGACCCTCCGGATTGCTCGAGCAGCCAAGAATCCCAGTTTGGAAGTGGGAGGACATTTCGATGGACTTCGTCACGGCACTTCCAAGGACCCCTAGAGGTCACGATAGTATTTGGGTCATTGTCGATCGATTGACCAAATCGGCTCACTTTCTTGCTATCAATGAAAAGGATAAGGCTGATAAGTTGGGAAAACTTTATGTGGACGAGATCGTTAAGCGTCATGGCACTCCTTTGACTATTATTTCTGATCGTGATGGCCAATTTACCTCCCATTTTTGGCAATCACTTCAATCCGCCTTGGGAACTCGTTTGGATCTCAGCACTGCTTACCATCCGCAGACTGATGGTCAGTCTGAGCGCACCATTCAGACTCTCGAGGATATGCTCCGTGCTTGTGTCATCGATTTTGGTGGCAGTTGGGATACTCTTTTACCATTGATTGAGTTCTCTTATAATAACAGCTATCATTCGAGCATTGGCATGGCCCCGTTCGAAGCTCTTTATGGCCGAAAATGTCGGTCACCTATATGTTGGAGCGAGGTCGGTGAAACTCAAATCACCGGTCCCGAACTAATCCAGGAGACTACTGACAAAATCACTCAGATTCGTGATCATCTGCTCGCTGCTAGGAGTCGTCAGAAGAGTTATGCTGATAGACGACGAAAGCCCCTTGAGTTCAAAAAGGGCGACTGTGTCCTCTTAAAGGTATCACCTTGGAAAGGCGTCGTTCGATTTGGAAAGAAGAAAAAACTAGCACCTCGATATGTTGGCCCGTTCAAAATCCTTGATAAAATTGGTAGGGTGGCTTATCGACTTGAACTTCCTCCCGAACTTGCCAATGTCCATCCTACATTTCATGTGTCGAATCTTCGAAAGTGTCTGGCTAATGAGAACCTTCATGTTCCGCTTGATGATATTCAGATCGACGAGTCTATGCATTTCGTTGAAAAACCGGTTGAGATTATGGATCGAGAAATCAAACAACTCAAGCGCAGCCGGATCCCGATCGTCAAGGTTCGTTGGGAGTCTAAACGTGGACCGGAGTTCACTTGGGAGCGTGAGGACCAGATGAAAGCCAAATACCCTCAGTTGTTCGTTCAGTCTTCTTGATTTTAATTTGGGGACGAAATTTCCTAAAGTAGGGGAGACTGTAACATTCCGGGTTTTCCGATTGTCTGATTTTATCCATATTGTAACCCGATCCGTTGATTGATAATCGAATTTATGGGTATTGATCGATTTTGATGTTTATTAACCTAATTTCATGTTATTGATCCATTATCATGTTTATTGATCGATTTGATGTTCGATTTGCCTTTAATTTGGATGTTACGCGAACATGTCATCGAATTACGTTCAACCGGGGATTTGATCAATCTAAACGTGTATGACACTTGTGTGTAATACTAGTTACACACACAAGTGAATACAAGTGAAGGTTGGTGTGAATTCAAGGTCTTGAATGGAAACGGTGAAAGTTCGGTAAATCCCGCGCGATTTCTATTACAACCGGGAGATCACACTATGAGTTTCGTATATCAATTTTATCACGTTTATGAGTCATATGATCATTTACCATGTCATGAGTCATCACACACTTGATCGGATCGCAAACCGTTGGTGAATTGCTTAAAAACGAGAAAAACGACAAAACCGACCAAAAATACACTTTTTGTGATAATTTATCAACCGTTAATCATTAAGGGATATATCATATATCAAATTTAGTGGATTACATGTGGTTGACATGAGGATAAACTTAAAATAATGAATTTGGGCGAAAACGGGGGTCGAATCGGGGTTTAAACGCGAAATTTGGAGCAAAACGACACGCGCGCGCGGCCCAGAAAAGCGCCGCGTATCGCGACGCCTTCTGTGGCTCGCGGCGCGTACCGCCCACCGACCACCGTCGGCCAAACCCTAAAAAAACGGGTATTTATACCCCTTAACTCGCTCCAGCCTCCATTCTCGTCATTTTTAACACCTCCTAAACCCTAAAACGGCTGTGATTAACCAAGACTAAGTTCCTTGAAGATTTTGGAGCCAAGTTTGGTGATTTGGAGCCTCGTTTAGTGTCGGTTTCCCATCAAAAAGGTTAGAATCTTCAAACCGAACCTCCATCTTCTTGATTCTTTCATCCCTCATCATCAAGATCCAACCTTTATGCATTCTTAAACCTAGATCTTACATTACACAACAAGATCTAATGATTTTATGCAAAAAGAATAGATTTTTATTGGTTTTTATAACTTTTTATGACACTTTTTGTTAAAAACTCATAAGATCTTTATAGATCTTGATAGATCTAGTTTATGGATGGAAATACACCCTCTTTATACATGTCTTGGACATGAGAACACATCCTATTCTATAGATCTAGTGTTTGGTTATCAAAAACTTGATTTTTTATACTAAAAAGTCCATCTTTTTCTTATTTCTTTCCTTGGATCTTCATAGATCTAAGTTTCTACCTAAACAATCTCGTTGGATCTTGACATTGACACCATGAAAATGGTATGTCTAGGGTTTGGAATGAATGAATCATCACCATGGTTATAGATCTAGGACTTCATGAAGTAAAAATATGATTTTTATGTGTTTTTCTTGAATTATCATGTTTAGATCTTGAATAGATGATGCTATAGTTTAACTAGAATATTAGATCTAGGGATTTTGTCATGAAAAATATGATTTTGGACCTAGATCTAGGGTTATGCCTTGTTTAGGATTAAATCTTGAATTATTAGCTATTTTAATTAGAATAACTAGTATTTTTGGAATTTAAAAATAAATCTTTTTGAGTAAATCATTGTGTTAGCTTTGGAGTTATGCCTTGAAATTTTATTTGGTAATTATATATGTATAGATCAGCCCTAAATTAATTTTTGGTAATTAAATATGTTTCGGTTGATTTTATAGAAAATAATCAAGTTTAGACGTCGTAAAGTTTTATGACTAAATAAATAATTATTTTGCTTAACATTTGACCTAGATATAAGTTTGACCACTTGATTACTTATATTCTCATATTATTACTTGAACACTCCACCAACGAGTCGCGTATCCGATCGAGTCCGTCGTGTCATGGCTAGATCTAGGGATTTTGTCATGAAAAATATGATTTTGGACCTAGATCTAGGGTTATGCCTTGTTTAGGATTAAATCTTGAATTATTAGCTATTTTAATTAGAATAACTAGTATTTTTGGAATTTAAAAATAAATCTTTTTGAGTAAATCATTGTGTTAGCTTTGGAGTTATGCCTTGAAATTTTATTTGGTAATTATATATGTATAGATCAGCCCTAAATTAATTTTTGGTAATTAAATATGTTTCGGTTGATTTTATATAAAATAATCAAGTTTAGACGTCGTAAAGTTTTATGACTAAATAAATAATTATTTTGCTTAACATTTGACCTAGATATAAGTTTGACCACTTGATTACTTATATTCTCATATTATTACTTGAACACTCCACCAACGAGTCGCGTATCCGATCGAGTCCGTCGTGTCATGGCTAGTCACACGTCTTATCCGTTCGAATACTTATTTAGTTATTTATCTTTTGTCGGTATTTTCTCCATCACGTTCGATCGTAAAGGTGATCTCCGGGATTGATACGCGCCGCTATTCTTCGGTTTTACTCTCGACGCTTTAGCTATCATGTGAGTTTTCATAGCCCCTTTTTACTTAAATGTTTTTGGGGTGCAACATGTATTATGTTATCAAATTCTATTTTCACATGCGTATTCTATGTCCGATGATTACTCGAAAACTTGTATGATTGTTTTCATTGTTTGGTTGAACGATGAACGATTGAACGATGGAACGATGAACGATTGAACGATGAACGAAATTATTAACATTAAACATGCCGGGGTTACGATAATAGATCTATTGGCCTGACATGCCCACTTGGCCTGCCTCGCGTGTGGCGCCTTGTGATTGAAAGCCTAATTGT
>JBCNJP010000013.1:1004973-1186066 GCA_039602395.1 Deinandra increscens subsp. villosa
AGTCGGTTTCCCGACTTTTTCGTCCCGAATCTCACTCGAGACCGAGACCAAGATTTTCTAGATACGCTACGAGCCCCGAGTCTCAAACTTTGATTTCGGGTATTGGTTTCCCGACGGATAAGTGTTTTCGGGATTTCGGTTTCCCGATTCCCGACCGAATTCAGCTCCATACGAGTGTTTTTTTTTCGCGGCTAGGGGCCCATTTACCACTATTCTTGATGATTAATCATGAATTTTATCACATGCTTACCACCTAAATTATGGGTTTACTTGATATTTTTTTACGTGCAGTGGTCCATGGGAGTATTCTTTATTATGGGGTTTATTTGTTTTTATACTCTAGGTGTGTGCGGTCACCTAGATTATGGGTTTACTTGGTGTATTTTTTTTATCTCCTAGCTGTAGTATAAAGGTTTTCCATCGTATGGCTACACTATTGCCACGATTTGAGTTTGGACTAACATTTTAGAAATTCCAAATATTGATCAGAGAGTATTATTCCAAGAATTAGTTTGGATAGCCTTGATGTTAGCTACATATATTTGGGCCCTCTATTGTCCGATTTGTGATTCCTTGATTCAAAGGAAAGAGTATTGGCCTATTGGGTTTGCTGGATTAATCAAAAGAGTATTGTCATCAAGACAAAATCGGCAAATTCGGGTATTAGGACCCTCGCTGCCGATCGAGACGATTCGACGACTAAGGAAAATTTTTGGACCGAGAATGACCAACTATAGGTTCGGTCGGTTGTCAAGGGTTGGATTACGTTAACTTATCATTTTATCATTAATCATTATTATCAATTATCATCTTATTTAACTTGTACGCATGCTTTTGAACGTTGTCACTAAACCTATGAATTCTCACCAACTATTTTTAGTTGACTCTTTTTGTAACATGTTGCAGGTAATGCGGTTTGATTTGGATATCATCACTTTAGGGTTGCATCGGCTTTAGAGAGACCATATTAAATAATGAATCGTTATGTTTAGACTATGTTTTATGTTGATTATCGTTTGTTGTGACTTGGATGCTATGGTTTGTTTATTTGCTATGAAATGGGTGACTATTATGATTATCGCAACCTAATTTAGTGTTGTGAGCTTCTGGACAATCTTCGCGCCCCGACGTTTTCCGTCGTCGGTTGGGGTGTGACATAAACTGAAATCCTATAACAAGATGTCCTAACTAGTTTAAAATACTGATTAACGGCTAACCTTAACCTATGGACCAAACCCGAACTGAATGGGTTAAAATCCCATACTTAGCCATTTTCATAAAACAGTCATTTATTTAATATGGTCGTATTACTTCCGTCTAATACGGTCGTATTCGTTCAACCCATCGAATCCATAAAACCATACGTCGCGTTACGGATGTATTGCCTTAACTACAATACGGTCGTGTTTTTCATTTGACTGTTTATCCTCTTAACCAAAATATCTTTCAACACGGTTTATATAAATATGACACTTTTACTTGATAAACCTGGTTACTAGCTAACCATCTTATTTACTTGCATAGATTTAATAGTTTGCAACATTTGGTCCACAGTAACGTCACATATGAGCTAATAATATTATCGTAATGAATAGGTGGTATACCTCCCGGTCGGTTAACGTGTCGAACCCGTTCACCAAAAACCGTCAACATCACTGATTTTGACCCACGAGTAGTCCATTTCATTCGGTTTTTTGCTACGAACATTTCTACGGTGTCCATTTTTTGATTTGACCTCGTTTGACCATCTAATTCGTTCAACCTTGACTCTCGTTGACTTCCCTTGACCCGAAGTCAAAATCAAGCAATACGGTCCCGAATTCATTTCTACAGCTTTATTAACCCAAACTGAACCACCAACCACCACCTACACCTGCTGTCCGGTGATCTTCTGCCGCCAAAGCCGGCATGCCGATCGTCTACCACCATCAAACACAATCCATGTCGAATATAGCCTAATCCGGGGAATATTCGGTTCATTTCATGTTATTAAACGCGTGTCTAGCCCACGTCACGTTCATGATCGTTTGGTGAACCAAACATGATTTCTTGACTGCAATTATTGGTAATCATTGAGACTGGCGCTAACAATTTAGCCGAGCCGTTAAATCCATCTAACATGGATAAACGAGTCAATGTCGGCTAATACCGCGTAACCGTGCTAATTACCGATTTCACCGTTTCTCACACCGGTTATCACAGTTGCACTAGTCACCAAGTAGGCAATGACACCTGACATTCTACCTATGCCTCACTGACCTTGATGTCAGTATTGACGAGATAGACGTGTTAATAACGGTTATTACACAACCGTGCCCAAATCACTAATTTGGACTTTCCCACTTCGTTACTACTCGGATTTGAGATCCGTTTTCGCCTGCAATCCCCATATTCCATCCTCTATTATATCCCGTAGGATTCATCCATTGATATCTTCTCAAAATGTTGGGTCGAATACTTGTGTTCTAACCGAACCTCGATTAACTACATCTTCTTTGTTACATGACATTTCTCCATTACGTACGTTCCCATAGAAACTTATTATATCCTATAATAAGTATCATACGTGCAATATCATTCCATTATCCCTTCCAGATATCCACTACTGTTATACGTACCCGACATACGTAAAAATGAGGTGTTACACAATTTTGACGTAGTGTAATAAAATTTACAGATCAAATCATGTGATCTTCGAATTTCAAAACAAGAAAATCATATATTTAGAACGAGTTTAATAGCCTGAGCGTTGCTCTTCAGGTGTTGCTCGGTATTGCAAAACAGTAAATAAGCCTCATTTTTACGTTACGCTTAGTGGTTTTCTCTTTTTAATATCGAATATAAAGTTTTTCAGCTAAAAAAGATAGATTAAGTTTGTGTTCAGTGGTACCTTTTCCCTTCTCTCCCTCCCCCTTTGTGGGGTCCGGACCCCTACGAGTGAGCAGAAAAGGGAGGAGGAAAAAAATATTTATTTATAACATCAATTCACATATAGTCTATCTATATTATACTTGAACTCTCATCATCTCTTTTGAGTTTAAGGTTTTAACCAATTTCTTGTAAATGATTAAATAATTTTAAGCAAATGAATATAAGACGAAAGTAAAACTAAAATTTGCAAAAGTTAAAACAAAATATGACGAGTAAAACTACCAAATCGTAAAAGTAATATCTGGTAAAAGTTAAACTAAGATCTAGCAATAGTAAAAATAATTAAATCTTAAAAGTCACATCCGGTAAAAATAGAACAAAACTCTGGCAATAATAATAACTAGGTTTAGATCTCCAACGCGTTGCGGCGGGTATAATTGTGAATGTGAAGAGCATAAGCGCATGTTACTACAATAACAACGTATGTTACTACGATATCAATGGTTAACGTTTACCAAACATGGTAGTCGAAAAAGAAAATGGAAAAAGAACGATTAAAAAAATGATTTTTTTTGTAACATCTAAAAGTGTAAAAGAGTATCTTTGTAGCAGCTGTTTGTTGATTGATTCGAAAAATCTAAGCGGATAGTAAAAAATATACGGAGGAGAAGTTTGTTATTAAAAGACGGTATTAAACGAAAAAAGGGTATTCCTCTGTGGATAATATTCCTCTATAACCAATCCAATGAGCAACAATTAATAACGAGTTAAAAAAATTGTCAAAAGGAAACGTAGAACATGTTAAAAATTTTCACTATATCTTATCCAAGTGTCAACAATTAATAACGTAAAAAGAAAAAAACAAAAAAAGAAAAAAATGTCAACAACTAATAACATAAAATTTCACTATATCTTATCTAAGTGTCAACAATTAATAATGGAAAAAGAAAAAAAAATGTCAACAACTAATAACTGGGAAAAAAATGAAAAAGAAAGGGAAAAGAAAAATTAAAAAAAAGATCAAACATAAATTCCCCTTTTCAGTTGGAGTAAAAATAACGGGCAGCCAGGGATTCGAATAATATACTATCTATGGTAAAACTGATTTGTTAAAGAAAGTCAACAATCAACCTATCTAGCACACTTGTTCCCTGATTGACTATCCCAATCATATATAGGTAATAATATATGATAAAGTAAAACTAAAATTTGATGAGTGAGGTAATCTTTAGAAATATACTAAATCTAAGAAGTCTAAGAAGGATTAGAAGCTATTAGATTATCTAATCAATGGTTGAAACCAAATTATTAGAGAGAAAAAAATAATGAATGGTCTTAGCAATTTTTGTTGACTTTTTATATAGTGACCCTTTTTTTAAACTTCATAACTCTTACATATGATTTTTTTTTTAAAGTTACACCATAAAAACGAGCATTTTTTAATCTTTAAAACACTTACAGTGTTGTTATGTATAAATTTAAAAAGGCACTCTTTTGATTTCCTAGTGCGTCATTGTGTCTAATACTCGTTATTGTGTCTAAAACCCGTCATTGTGTCTTCCTGCTATTATTGTGATAAATTTATCTAATACATAAAAAACAATAACAAAATAACATGAAATGAATTAAAACATAATGAATATACATATTACAAAATTGACTTAAATTTTTTTCCCCATGGCCCAGAATTATTCCGGTTGTGCAGTCTCCTGACATATCCGTGGATGGTTTTGGGGGTTGCTTCTCGACTCACTCTTCTGCGTCGATCTCGGATCCTTCCATTGATGGTAGTTGCTTGGAAATTACAGAAGAGGTTTCAAACTCATTGCAAGTCGCTGCGTTTATTGGCATCGGAATGGAGGTGTGTCAGGAAAAGGTCGAAGAGCTTGTCAAGGATGATGGAGTTTTCGGTATATGTTAGATGGATCTATTGTCGTTAAATTCAAGGGAGCTGGGAGATTTCTGTGAAGATCTCCTGGATTAAAAGCTTAAAGTTAGAGCATCGGGTTAATTTTGTGGGTATTCAAGAGACCCACATCTCGGAGGAGGATCGCTTGCCTATCGTCGCGCTGTGGGGGAATAGTGTTGTTGGTTATGACTGGGTGCCCTCTGAAGGTCAATCTGGTGGTATTGCGAGTTTATGGAATCCTTCTCTGTTTTCTGTGTCTAAGGTGATCAAGGACCGCTATTTCCTTCTCATGGTAGGTAGATGGTTTGGATTTCAGGAGGCTTTCAACTTTTGTAATATCTATGCTCCTCAAGACCCTGTGACCAAACGGAGGCTTTAGAATCGTATCTTGGGTTTGATCAACAAGATGAATGGTTGGTGGGTTCTCCTTGGGGACTTCAATGAAGTCAGAAATGAGGATGAGAGGCTGTTCTCGGCTTTTAATCATGCGTATGCGGCTGATTTCAATAATTTCATCTTCCTCTCTAATCTCGGAGAATACCACATTTTGGGGGGGGGGGGGGGCAAGTTTACTTATTTTTATGGTCAAGGTGTCAACTTCAGCAAAACTGATCACGTTCTAGTTTGTGACAAGTTCTCCAACCAAGCCTTTGGTTGTATGTTGGACGTCGGAGAAGATGACCGGAGAAGGTTCCGACGAATCTTTTTGGGAAACGGACCTAGGATCGTCAAGACCGTAACTACGGTCGTCAAGACCGTACGTGGTAACATGGCAAACTGTGGTTGGATCAGTGGACCAACGGTCGTCAAGACCGTAACTATAGTCGTCAAGACCGTAGTTGAGTGGCTAATTTAAAGGGAAAAAAATCAATGAGCTATTTTGATCCTAAGAATAATTAACATGATCATTTTTATCTTTTTCCATAAATAAAATCCTACGAAGCTCCATGTGACATATATCTTTACAAGAACACTTCTCAAACCTCTCATACTTTTTGTGACAAGTATGGTGTTGGACCTCACGGGTTCGCTTGAGGAGGGTTTTAGAGATATAATTTAGCTATCATCCTTATATATTTCTCTATAGCTTGTATTTTCTCATATTATTTGTTTCATTACAATGTTTATAGTTATGTTTTATTTATATTGAATAATACAAAACAATCCTTCACGTTGAAATTATTTTGCTCTTACAACTTCCATGTTATGTTTATAAAAATAAAAATATTTAAATGGAAAATATTCTCAATACATGACCATTACATTCGATATACAGTTAAGTATCCTTATAGAACTCCATAATCCAAAAGGGAGAAACCCTGCAAATAATGTTCACAGAAGTGAATCCAGCTTCTTTAGCCAACACGTTGAATTCTTTTAATGTTCGCTCTTTGCCACCAGGGTTAGCGATCAACATGAGCAGATCACTACCGAGGGCACTTTTAGAAAGTTCGTCCCTATAACTAATAGCACTTTCGGGGTCCAGAATGATTTGTTCTGCAACCACCACTTTACCGCACTCGGGCAATGCCGCCCAACAGTTCTTTAAAAGCTTGATGCAATAACTGTCACCCCAGTCATGAAGTATCCACTAAAACAAAAGAAAATTGTTTAGGTTATTCAACAAAAAGTATAGTTTAAACATAGATTGCGTAGAAATTAAAAGTTGATGTACCAACCTTCATGAAAATTACATCTCCTTTAGGAACACTTTGAAACATATCTCCTCCGATATGCTCCACACCTATTCAAGAACCCGTACAACAATCATTATATAAATAAGAGTAAACTTCACTTTTGGTCCTCAAGGTTTGTACATTTTAACACTTTTAATCCAATTTCTGAAATTATAACATTTTAGGGCCTGAGGTTTGATTATTTTCTCAATATTGATAACTTTTTAAATTTCCATCAAAATTAAAGGTTGAAAACAGTCAATAGGATATTAATGAGGGGTATTTTCATAATTTAACTCTTTCACCTTTTATTTATTTGATACAAAACGTAGTAATTGACTTCTGCTGCTGATGAACTTTTTTTTATCATATCTGCTGCTAATGAACTTTATTTATTTTCGTTTTGTATCAAATAAATAATGGGGGATAAGGGTTAAATTACAAAAATACCCCTCATTGATATCATATTTGACTGATTTCAACCGTTAATTTGGATGTAGATTTAAAAAGTGACAACATTGAGAAAATAATCAAATCTCAGGCCCTGAAATGTTATAATTTTAAAAATTGGATTAAAAGTGTTAAAATATGCAAATCTTAGAAACCAAAAGTGAAGTTTACTCTATAAATAGTTGACTTAAATGTCATGGTCTATTATTGTAGAGGTGACTATATATAGTTTCTGAAGACCAAAGCCAAATACGCCCGAGGCAACATTGCAAACACCTTTTTATCCTTATATTGAACTAGGTTAGTAACCCGTGTACTACACGGGTTGAATTTAGGTTCATAATATTAGCTAAATATAAAAAAACGATTTTGGGATATTTAAAAATTATAAATGACATAATTTATTATTAAATATTAATTGATAATTTAATACATTAAATATGACAAATTCTTGATTTGTTTTTTTAAAAAGACTCAAATTATAGAGTAATTTATCAAATCTACATAATGTTTGTCATTTTTTTAAATGAAAATTTTATTTAGATAAAATTGGGAATTAGTATTAATTGGTAGTTTACTAAATTGATAATTGAATCTGGTTTTGACATTTGGCACTGATGATGTGGACAACTTAAAAAGAAGACATGTGGAAAGAATTTTATTGCTTTATTAGAATTAAGATTAAGATTTTATAAACAATTCTTTTTTTAGATTTACTAACTCACAACCCCTTTAATTCTACACTTAAAATTACTTTGTTTACTGTAGAACTTAAATCGTTAAATCAAGTGATCATCTCCATAAATCTCAAACTAACAAATTTCTTAGGTATGGATGATCTAAAGATAATAAATATGCGCGTTTATGAAATTGAATACCTTGGTTAGCGTCGATGGCCTGTTGGCCTAATGTTTATTCGTATCGAAATAATGTGAGTTTGAGTCTCATAAATCAAGTTTTATGTGAATTTTACGACTAGATTTCCGTATATATGTTTATCGTTAAGAAAATAATACCTTTGTTAGGAGGCACATTCTCAATGACATGGGGTAGGTCAAAGTTGATGCCCTTAATATTAGGGTACTTGGAAACAATAAGCTCAAGGTTAGCACCTAACCCACCACCCACATCAATCAATTGTTTGACTCCTTCAAACCCTTTATACTTTTCAAGAATCATCTTCATCACTATTCTTGTGTTGTCATACATGCATTTATTGAACACCTCATTGAATCTATTGTCTTTTGCGGGATACTCAAATGCATTCATCCCATGAGCCTTGTCAAATGGGGTCCCTCCTTCAACCACCGCATCTTTCAAGTGATACCTATGAAAATGATAATAAAATGATGGTAAATCTCAACATATTAATTGAAAATTTGGGCGAGTTGTGAAATTTATTTATAAAAAGTTATATATATATTACAAAAAGGGCCCCGCCGTTTTTATAGAACCAATTCTAGTCTACAACTAAACAAATCTAACGTTTCTACTGCAATATCTAAACTAGGTGGTATATACATCCCGAGCAATGGGTCATGTTAATTACACAAAATGTGTTTCGTGTGATCAAAATATAAGCTCCTAACATGTTGCTTTAATGTTGAAAACGTCTTCCCGTATCAAATTTTCAAATCAAGTCATCTCGAATATATATATTTTTTTACGCGCTTAACAACGACAAGCTCTCAACCACAACACTACAATTTTCCCTAGTTTATATGTATAAAAGCACACGTTGGTATAACTAAAACGTTAAATATTACATTTTATATGATTTAACCCTCCACTTATACACAGTGGTGAAGCTTGAACACAAACCAGGACGGAGCCATAAGTCATGGGACGGTAAATCAAGGGGGTCATACCCAATACATATAAAGTTTTCTGAAAAAATCATGAAAATATACAATACTGGACACTACTAGACGAAAAAAACCGCAGGTGCCATAAGTCATGGCGCCGTAAACCAAAGGGGTCATACTTAATACATATAAATTTTTCAAAAAAAAATATAAAAATGTACAACAGTGTACACTACTAGACAAAAAAACCACAAGGGGCCATGCCCCTCCCCCTCCCCCCTCTAAGCTTAAGCTTCACCAATGCGTGAGTTAAATTTGCTTCCATTAAAGTTTTTAGTGAGTCGATTTAAAGTAAGGTTCTGTTTGGTTTAGCTTATTTTTTGCTTAATCTGACCGAATAAGACATTTTTGTCATATGGTGTTGTTTGGTTCGAATGTCTGAATGGAAATTGTCTGACCGAAAAAGACATTTTTTGTCTGTTTCATCATGCCCCAGATTTATTGCTGTATGAAAAAGACAATATGTCTTTACCATATAGCCTCTTATTCATTTGTTGCTTAACGAAAAAGACGAACCAAACAACCCCTAACTTATTAGTAATTCGTCTTGTTTACATCCTATCTCTACTTAATGATTTCTATCTATTTATAAATAAAAAATAAAAAAAACAAAGTTTAGAGGTCAAACCCACGCTAAGGCTACCTGTAATGGTCAAGCCCTTTCAAGCCCCACCCTTGGGCATGATCCGACACGTGGACGATGACGTGGCATGAGGGCTTGAAAACAAAAGAGGTGTAATGAGATAAAGCCCCTTTCAAGCCCTTTTCAAGCCCCAACATTATTACCCAACCCACACAACCTCCCCCCCATTTGGCGTGAAAAATATGGCGCCTCTCCCCCCATTTCCATTTATAGCGCCCCATAGTAATGGGTAGGGGCGTGAAAGGGACGCTAAACTCCCTTTCAAGCCCCATTACGGGTAGCCTAAAAACAACTTGCTTGATATATTACCCAAAGTGCCCATCAATTAATTATCGCTAAATGATATGTTAGGACTAATAAGTAGGTAAAGAAAAAATATAAAATCCTAAGTATAAATAACTAACCAACAATCAAGGAGTACTTTATCGTAGACAAGGAGAAGTGATGAAGCATGAGACGTCCCGTCTTGATTTCGGACATAATTCTTGGACACAGCGGTCAAGCCATATAACGTCTTGGAATCGCCATTTTCATCCTTCACTATGGTTGATGTGAGAATCGAATGACTCGCTAGAAACCGAAAAAGTCGTTCTATTAACGCTGGAGTTTCTTGGTTTTGTCTAGGAAGACTTGAAGCGAGATCAAAACACGAGAACTGGCCGCCCGGAGTCTTTGCCATGACCTCAAAGAGATCGAGTTCTACCGCGGTTTTAATGACCATAGGAAGAACTATTCCGCTATTTATTTGATTCACTCTAAGTAGCCCTTCCTCTTCTTCAGACATCTTGTAATCTTCTTGTGATGAGCCCATGATGAATCAAATGGTCGATGTCTATTAGGGAACCTAAGTTTTGAATGATAATATATAGACCACTCATTGTACATGAACAACGATAATTAATTTTTTTTTTATAATATAATAATTAGTTGCCGGCTCACAATTCAACTGATAATTATTTATGTAATATATTTTCTCCTTTTCTTGAATATATTATTCTTGTTACTAGAAGATGGGTCAAGTCTCACCAACTACTCACATTATTATTAGGAATTATTAATTTTAAAGAATACTTTTCTAACATACTTTTTAGAGGTGGTCGATTGTTAAACGATTTGATGATATACTCAGATCAACTCAATTATTTTGTATTACCAGATTAGAGCGTGACCTCTTCAATTTTCTATTGAAAAATTTTTTTATAAAAAAAAGAGGGAATCGTATATATCCTTCTACTTTGGATAAAAATTATATATTTTTTTTAAATACAAGTTTTTAATACATGTATAATGTACTTAAAGTATGATTTTAGAAAATATGTAATTTTTTATCTTTGAAGGGGAGATATGTAAATAAAAAAAAAAAACAAAAAGCATGTGAAATCCAGGACAATTCACGGTGGTGGGGACATGCACAGGGAGGGTGAAAGAAAAGTAAAAAATGTTATATATATCTGCTCACTCAAAATTTCAATATTATACTTGTTATTATTATCTAGGTCAAGATAATCCACACATCTTGATACGGATTCGTATAAGCGGGTGAAGATAACCTAGGCTAAACCTAGCGGCAACGACCTTGGCCAACCAAAAATCGTCGACGGTTGTGATATCCGGCCAACCGGAACTATCGATGAACAAAACCTGTTCAACAAGAAAATACTTTCTTTTTATTCAATAATCAACTCCCTAAAAACGATTACAAAGAAGTCTTTAAATAGACCAAATAAATAAAGGAAACACAATTAGACTAGGAAACTAATAACTAATAAAATATTATTCAAAATAAAGATAGATTATGAATAAAGAATCCCTATTGGGCTTGGATTCCCTGTGTTGCGATCGGGTCCGAATACAGATCAACCGGATCTGTATCATCCTCCCCTTCTTTGAAAAACTCGTCCTCGAGTTTTAACACCGGATCAAAACCACCAGGATCAAACGGAACATCCCGGCGTCTTCCTATCAACACAGTCACGAGCAAGACCATCACGACCAACTCTTTAAATTTGTCTTCATATATCACTCGAGTTCGCTTCAAGCGAAAACTATTTGGCCATGCGGGTCCAGTGTCTATTGGGTTACCGAGTCCTCTCGTCTCCTTCTCTCTCTCTCCCTCTTCGAAAAAGACTCGTCCTCGAGTCTTAAGAATGTCGAAAAGATCGGTTCTATTTTTCTTAACCCGATCCGCCAATGGGTTGAAGACAATTATCCCATAAATTTGAACTCCCACATTTGTAGGATATTTCCTTCGGCATAACATCCTTCCGCCAAATACAACGGAAATTTCCAACTTGTTTTTCACCCTTGGATCACAACTCAATGCCACAACTATTAATTTAGTGATAAAATTTTGAAAATCTAAGATACGTGGATATCTCAAAAATTGAATGGCGACATCTTCTTTGCTTTCAAAAGATAGGTTAAAACTATTAAATGGTAGGAATTTTTTTTTAGCCACATCGTCGTTATCACCAAAACTCCACATCTTGACGCCATTAACAACTTGATATATTCGTAACAAATTATTTGGTGTACCTATAGTAAACGTTGACAACCCTTGTTCTTCACGTTTATCGTCTCCGTCATCTTGAATTGGAAACCAACCAAGAAATTTTTGTATACGCAAACACTCTTCCACGTCGGGTATGATCCCGTCGTCATCGTAACTGGGTGTGCTTTCATAGATCGGACGCAACTCGAGTTCACGAATCCGTTGTTGTAACGTTTCGATCTCAGCAACGTCACGCGGGTCACGTTGTTCATAACCGTTGCCTCTGGCGGCGAATCTACGGTGTTGACGACGATCTTCCTCACGATCTGACATCCTGAGTAACCTGGTGCTGCTGATACCACTTGATACGGATTCGTATAAGCGGGTGAAGATAACCTAGGCTAAACCTAGCGGCAACGACCTTGGCCAACCAAAAATCGTCGACGGTTGTGATATCCGGCCAACCGGAACTATCGATGAACAAAACCTGTTCAACAAGAAAATACTTTCTTTTTATTCAATAATCAACTCCCTAAAAACGATTACAAAGAAGTCTTTAAATAGACCAAATAAATAAAGGAAACACAATTAGACTAGGAAACTAATAACTAATAAAATATTATTCAAAATAAAGATAGATTATGAATAAAGAATCCCTATTGGGCTTGGATTCCCTGTGTTGCGATCGGGTCCGAATACAGATCAACCGGATCTGTATCACATCCATTGCATACCAGAAAGGGGAAAAAAATGTTGATATTTGTTGATGTTATGATGTAGATAGATTAATTAACGGATACCGGTTAAAAGTCTAGAGGGTTTGGCCAAACCAATCCATAAAAGCGTTAAACCCCTAGGTAAAGAATACAACACATGACTTATTAAGGTGAACTTACAACAGGTTATGGCAAATACACATCGTAAAGTGTAAAATTACCTTAATAAGTTAATATTTAACGCCCAACTTTACAAAAGTATAAAACAAAATCCTAGCAAGGAAGCAAGACCTGCAATTTTGCTACAAATATTGTTTGCGGATAAAGAGTAGTCAACACCTTACACTAAATAAACAATAAAAGCATTACCAAAGAATATGAATGTGAACATGTGAACGGTTTTTAAATTAATTTATTTAGGGGCTAGCTGCGAGGAGGGCTTCTAATGCTGCCGATCTTATGCGCCTCCTCCCTACGCTGGACGACCCTCAATGCGAACTCCTCCTGCTTCGTTCGTGCATGGGGCTCGCCAAACTTCTCTTTGGCCTAAGAACTTGCCCCCCCACCCACATGATGGCGGCAGCTGTTGGTTTTGATAAGGATTTGCGGGCGGCCGTTGAGGATATTGTTGTGTGTGGGGGTCTCTTCTTTGGGGACTTACAATGGCGTCTTGCCTCCTTGCCGACTCGGTATGGGGGTCTTGGGGTTTATTCGGCGGTCGAGGCAACCTCGTACGCCTTTGTGGCTTCGCGTGCCCAAACTTGGACTCTACAAGACCATATTCTTCGGGAATGCGGGGGCTGTGGCATGAGCCCTGACTATGAGAATGCTTTAGCTGGTCTCCATGACATTATTCCGGGCTTTGATCTGAGCGGTTTCACCAATAAGGACACCGCCCCACCAAAAGCCCAACACGTTTTGGCGAATGCCCTCTTTGGTAAAAGCACGCTCGAGATGGAAGCAAACTTTGAGATGACAGTTAGGCAAAAGGCCGTTTGGGATTGCCTTCGACAACCACATGCGCAGGATTTCCTTCATGCTCTCCCTATTGATGGCTTGGGGCAACACATGTCGCCCGTTGAATACCGGGCCATTCTCAAGTACCGCCTCATGGTTCCTCTGTTCCCGGTGGATGAAAAATGCCCCGTCTGTAACAAGGTGTGTTTGGATTCGTTCGGGGAGCACGCCGTACACTGCAAAGAGCTCCCAGGTTTTAAATATCGTCATGATGTAGTAAGGGACGTTCTGTTCGACATCTTCAGGCGGGCTGAGATCTCAGCCAGGAAAGAAGCTCCTGTTAATTTCCTGTCTGACCCCAGGGATGGGCGTTCCACTCTCCGGCCGGCCGACATACTTGTTTTTGGGTGGCAGAATGGGAAACACGCTTGTGTTGATTTGACGGGGGTTTCCCCTCTTGTGGGGCTAAGGGCCAGCACTTTCACAGCTGGTCAGGCGGCGTCCAGGGCAGCCGCTGGAGAGGTTAACAAACATGAGAAAGCGTGCATTGAAAACCAACATGTGTTTGTTCATTTCGCCTTTGACACCTTCGGCCATCTAGAGACAGAGACGGTGGCCATGTTGAACAGGATCCAGAAAGTCATGCGCGGGAATAGTGCGACCTCTAGATTGAAGAATGTTGTTTTTATACGGCTAGGGTTTGCTATTCAAAAGGGGTTGGCGGCGCAGCTTGTTGCCCGCCTTCCCAGCGTATTAACTTAAGTCGTGTATGTTTATTTTGTTTTGCCTTATATATTATTGAAATATATGTGATATTTATTTTGTGATGGGGAGTTATTAAATAAATAGTTTAGTAAAATAAAACAAATCAATCCACTAGCCTAATGGTAATATTGTTCGCTAGATATTGAAGAGTCCCAAGTTCAATTTAGGTGCACTTCATTTTTTATTTTCCCCACTTTTTTTTAGCCAAACTTACCTATTTCATTTAAGCCCTTTATATGACTATAAATTTTTTATTTTTCCCACATTTTTTTAGCCAAACTTACCTGATTTTATTTGAAACCCTATACATGACTATAGAAAAAATAAAATTTAAATATATCGAAGCTTTCTCTTATTTTTAGCTAAACTTGCGTGATTTCATTTAAACCCCTTATATGACTATAGAAAAGATAGTATTTAATTATATTGAAGCTTTCTGGTTTCTTGTAGCTTTTTTTTATGAATCTAGAGGACCGTTGAGCTTTTTCTTGCTATTATATCGTTGTCAATATTACAGTATATAATTTGTTTATCAAATCGTAGAGTTTTTTTTTCTTTACCCACAGTGTCGTGTCATAAATTTCTTTTGTTTTTGTGTTGTATTTATTTTATATGACCAACCCGATCCGGACCAAATTTCTTTATGTATGTTTCTATGAAACTAAAACATCTAAAATAGTGACTCCGTAAAAAAGAATTGTGGACTTCCTCAAAACTTTTCTAGTTCCGCCCCTGAATGGGAAGTCACAAAGATTATACCTCGGAGAGGAGTCCAATCTCCCTAATACGGATATTTAGTATTTGTATAATTACTAGATTTCAAGCCCGCACGTTGCTGCGTGTCATTAGCAAACAAATTACACAATTAAATCCTGAAGCACTATTTAACGTACCCAATATAAGATCTAGGATCGGTTATTATATGCAAATAATATACATTTTTATCTCGGTCGCCAAATCAATATCTCCATTAAGGACCCTCATTAAGACCCTTGAAATAAACATGTATGCCTTTGTTGTTTTGATAGCGAGAATTATCATGGCAACTAAATTGATTGTTAAAAATGTATACCCCTTAAAATATATACAACAATATTTATAGTAACATACATACCAACCGGTTATAAGTATACATACATAGGGCGTTAAATAACACTCGCTCCAATCCCTTTTTTTTATCTTCAGATCATCCGAATGGTTTTGATAAATGGACTAATTATTGTCTATTTACATTGTAGTATACATTGTTGTGGAAATGGTTTTGCCAAATGGAATAATTATTGTCATTTAGACATTTACAATGTAGTAGACCTTTGTTGTGAAAATGCTTCAAACTTGAGCATGTGCTTAATTGCCACTCGATCTAGAGAGAAAACCTATTAGGCTACTCACAACCGCTCATAACTACTCTTAATTTTAAGGTCTACACACACCCATTATAGGGAATGGGGTGTGAATGCTCTAAGTTATACTTATTATTTTGGTCTTCTTTTTCCTGTCACTCTAGACGGAGAACCTAGTTGAATATCAAAAAGAAGTAGTCAATGCAAACATTTTGAAAATTATAATAGAAAATGGTTAATGGATAAATTCTCAACCGTGACGTAAACTATTCAATTTACACCTTTCAACCTCAGGCATCTTGGCAACATTGATATAAACTATTTCAATTTATGTCTTTCAACCTCAAGCATCTTGGGAACATTTGGTTTAGAATTGTGACACGGTGCAATAGAAGACTTTGCCGTTACTCAATAATGTATTTATGTGTGCCTTAGAGATGACAACTTCGACATATTTTTCCGAACATGTGTTACACTTTTCTATAGCGGGTCAAATCAAGAATTCTTTTTTGGCTATAATGAAAATGGGTTAACATGTCGAACTGGTTGGAATTGGTTGTTTTGAAAAATCAAATTGTCAAACTAATTATACTTGGTAAATATCAGTTTTAGTTATCGTTATGTCAAAGTCAATTTGAGAAAGACACTAAAGTTCTTTGTAACTTTGGTTCAAGATTTGATTTACTTTATTACTTGCAATAAGAATAAACTTATGGCGAATTTTATTTAATACAACCAATTTGACTCTAGTATGAGTTATGGGATTATTTAATTGTAATGAATATTTATAAAATGGAACATACAATGCAGAAAAAGTGCAAAAGAAAAAAAAAACCAGTGCATAAGGTGTCAAAAACGAAAAAAAATATTAAGTTCTTTTGACAATTTTGAAATAGAAAATGAAAGAAAGATTTTGTTTGGCAATTTTGAAATAAAAAATGAAAGAAAGCAAAAACAATAACAGAAGCACAAACCTTGATCTTCTCTAGAAGTTCAAATCTATCATCCCAGCCATGGATTATCCTTAATGATGAAGTTTACTTTCAAACTCAGGGAAACTTGAACAAAATTTTAAAAGGTATGAAGGACAGATATCAAAACTGTGAATGCTTTAGACACAAATATGCAAACACTTAGTTGTGATTAAAGTTGGAAGCTTTAGACAATCTCAGATTCTGTAATAGCTATAAAATGCCCAAACTTAATTATTCATTAATACACCTAACCTTAGAAATGTTCAACAATCGGTCACCTATAACCCCTAAAATTTTTGAAATTCAAGTGAAAAAAGCATCGAATGCATCAATTTCCTAACATTCTAGGGTTGAGCACATAATGAGCAATCAATCCAAAAGCATACAAAATACCTTAACCAAATGAGAGAGAGAGAGAGAGATCCACTCACTTCAATCCTCTCTTCGTGAGGGTAACCTACTGCACCCAAACAAAAGGAAAAGGAATCAAATAAAGAAAACATTAAAATCGTCCAATATATTATCATACATACAACATCAATTGAAAAAAACAGTACAACATTAAAAAATTGCATTAACCGAATGAGAGGGTTTATCTACTTGAATGTAGCCCATAATACACGTGTAATTTTATTGTAAAAACCATCCATTATATTATTATCATCTATATCTATATCTATATCTATATCTATATCTATCTATATAATATATATATGAAAAGATTGAATGCCACATGACATCACCACAACAATCCATTTTTTCATTTTCCCGCTCAAATGGTTTGCCTCATATTTTTTTTAATTGGTTTGACTAATTGACAAAGTCATTAACTAATTTTTTTAACAAAGTAATTGACATTAAATACATATCTCATATCCTAATTTTAAAACTGAAATTAATTCATAATAAATGGGGATATGAATACTTTGTTTTTACAAGTATTCATATCAATTATTAAGTTTATTCTAAAATAATTTTAAAATTTTACATTTATCAATCCAAAAGAAAATTATATGAACATATTAAATATTAAATGTATATATTATTCTAAATAATTAATCAAATTGTAAAAATAGTTTGAAAATCACGAAAATAACTTGCAAGTAAACATCCGAAAATTTAAATTGTTTAAACATTTTTATTTCACAAAAAAGTACTTGCAAAATTATATCCGAAAATTTTGCACATTAAATTCAAATTTCTATATCTTTTAAACAATTTTCGGTTACAATTTAACAAAATTTCATAATTTTAGGATGTTGACCATTTACCAATTCAAATATTCAATTTTTAAAAATTCAACAATCAAATTTCTAAAAATTTTAAAATTTCAAATTAATTCAACTAATTTCCCTAAATATAGAGCCGAATTTAATGTAAAATCTTTTTTTTTAAACAAAATTCGAATTTCATGATTGCGCTATGATCTTTTTGAAAATTTATATATATGTATACAATCACTTCGAGTTCGTAAAGACCATAATCATCATCACCAACAGAGGTTTTCTAAAACATCATAATCTTCTGTTTCACTTCGAGTTCATAATCATCATCACTATTCCCTTTCTTCTTACTTGATATTCAAGTTCTTTCTGGTTATCTCTATTCATCTCTTTACTTTCAAATTTCATTCTTTAATCTACTTTAAATTGTTACTTATGATTGTTATGTAAAACATACAGATTTTTACTTCTTATGCAACGTTTATCATAAATAATTACACATATGTCTATTTAAATGTATACGGTTCGTTAATGTTTAACGATTTCAAAGTTAGATATATACGGTTTCGTTAAATGACTATGTAAGCATCAACGTTAGATTCATATATCGAAGAAACGTTTTCATGTATACGGTTCGTTAAATCTATTCGTTACACAATATATAAAACGAAACTTTTTTTTCAACAATTCTTAAACATCGACATCACAATTTCTTGTATCCCAAATATTAATTCCCCATATTTATACATCTCCTATAAAACAATTGTTTGTATCCGAAAAAATAGATTAGATAGAATATTCAATAACAAACAGTTGATAAAAAACGATTTTTTTTTTCAACAACTCTTAAACATCGACATCACAATTTTTTGTATCCCAAATATTAATTGCCCATATTTAATCATCTCCTATAAAACAATTGTTTTTATCCTAAAAAATGGATTAGATAGAGTATTCAACAACAAACAGTTGATGAAATATAGAAAGATCATTTAATGTATAACAAATCAGATGAATATTATCAGAAAACTTCAAGAGTTGGACTTTATTTGAAGAATCCATGTTTTTGTCATGGCAGCTTTATGTTGTATTATCAAGGGTTAAGAGTAGGGATGAACTAAAACTTCTCATATTGGATGAAGACGGAAAAGTGACAAACAAAACATCAAATGTTGTTTATAAGTTTGAATTTTCAAATTTATAACTTTTTATAATGTCGAATGTTAATTTTCTTTTAATTCCAATTATCGAGTTATATTTTTATAATATGTTAAATTTTGTATTCGTTTTTTTTAAAACCGCCCGTGCGTCGCACGGGTATCAAAAACTTGTACATATATATATGACAAACGTTAGAAAAAAGTAGCACATAATTGAAAACCTATCTTAACCGAAAACTTCAGAGGGTGAAAATAAAAAAAAGAATCACTTTAGAGGAGATATACAATAAACACATAAACATCTTCATTTTTTCATCTGTCGATGTAATTTCATAATTAAATACAAATGGTATTTAAAAGTTGCTTATATGTGGAAGAAAGGAAAAGAAGAATTCAATTGGAAATGCAGAGCGCAGTGTGTGGAGAGAGGAACGCATTTATGTAATTGCGCCTTGTTATCTAAAGCAATCTATCTCCAAATGAAATCAACTATCATCTAAAGCAATCTCGAATCTCGAAGACTAACAAACATAATCTGAGTATGCTAAAGTATTACAAATACTCGCTATAATATCAATTGAAATAAAAGAAAACAAAGAGACAAAAGAGAATCTGATAGGATTACCAGAGGGTTCCGCCAGAAGTTCTAGGTTTACTCTTCAATTAGAAATTAGAAGCAGTATTCGCAGAAAGTCACACTCATTTCTATTTCCCATCACGAATCGAAGATTTCAACTGCAAAAATTACGAATTTAGTGAAATCTGGTTGCTTCTATTGAACCCTAGGAAGAGAGGAAGACATTTATAACCGGTGGTGAATGCGTTGTTGTATGTGTATGGAAGAATTGAGGGTGGAAGGAGCGTGAAAGAAAGATTAAAACGGTTGACGAAAAGAGACGGTTTACTTTGAAAGAATTATGGGTGGAAGGAGCGTTAAAGAAAGACGGTTGGTTAGGCGTCGAAGGAGGCGATGCAAGAAGACTGAAGGGTTGTGATGGTTGGTGAAGGAGACGGTGGTGATTGTTGGCAGGGTTAGGTTGCGTATTTTGATGAGGGAGATGGGAGAGGAGTGCGGTTATTAAGTAATATTATATTCATGTTTATTGATAAGAAGTTGTAAAATGTTTATTAAGGTAAATTTATTAAAATTTTGACTTAATTTAAAATTTTATGGTGATGACAAGTGTCACTTTTACTAATTAAAATAGGACCAAACTTTTTGTTTATTATATAGTACTAGTTTTTATACCCCATGCATCGCACGGCTGGGGTTTAAAAAAATTAATAATGGTAATAGAGTACAGAAACTGTAATTGAATTATGGAACTTTTATAAAAGAAAAAAAGTATTAAAGTAAAAAGAGAATAACATCTAAAATTTATAAATTAAATTGAATTATGGAACTTTTAAGCAAGCTTCTAGACAATGGTACAGCAGGTTGTCTGATGCCTTAAAGAGCAAAGGCTATGTTAGATCCTTGAATGATTATTCATTGTTCACTCTAAGACCATGGGCTCTTCCATTGTTCATTTAGCTGTTTATGTGGATGATATCCTTATGATAGGAAATGATCCTACTGAAATGAACTCTCTCAAAGCTTCTTACATTCCACTTTCAAAATTAAGGATCTTGGTTCTTTACACTACTTTCTGGGCTTAGAGGTTCTTAAACATGACAATGGTTATTCCATGACTCAGAAGAAGTTTACCCTTGATATGTTAAAGGAGTTTGATGATTTGTCTCTTTCTCCCGCTGCTTCTCCTTTACCAACTCATCATCAGCTTTCTATTCATACTGGTACTCCTTTGTCTGATCCTTTGGTCTATAAGCAGGGGCGGATCCAGGGAAAAAATTTAGGGGTAGCGTTAAAAAAAAGATTTGTTAGGACTAACGGGGGTTGGGGGCAGCGCCCCTGAAATTTTTTTTAGGTAATTAACGGGCTTTTAATCACATTTTCAAGTCAGAATTTAAATAAAAACCACAAATTTTTTTCGAGGGGTAGCGTAAAATATTTTCAGGGGTAGCGAAAAATTCGTTTGAGGGGTAGCGAAATGCCGAAAACCAAAAAAATTGCACATCGCAGTAAAAGTTCAGGGGTAGCGGGCGCTACCCCTGGGCTGTGGGTAGGTCCGCCCCTGTCTATAAGAGATTGGTTGGCAAACTTAATTACTTAACTCACACAAGGCCTGATCTCTCCTTTGTTGTTCAATTTCTGAGTCAATTCATGTCTACTCCTTGTTCTCCCCATTGGTATGCTGCTCTTTATACACTCAGATACATCAGAAATACAGCATCTCATGGCTTATTCTTTAATAACACTTCTGATTTTCAGCTGCAAGCTTATTGTGACTTAGACTGGGCATCTTGTCCTAATACAAGGAAATCTGTTAGTGGTTACTTCATTATGCTTGGTGGTAGCCCCATTTCTTGGAAGTCTAAAAAGCAGGCTACTATTTCTTTAAGTTCAGCAGAAGCTGAGTACCGATCAATGAGAAGAGTCACTGCTGAACTTGCATGGCTAACCAGATTGTTGGCTGAGTTTTCTGTTCCTCATGTTCAGCCTGTTCCCCTCAAATGCGATAGCCAGACAGCCATTCATATAGCTAAAAACCCAGTCTTCCATGAGCGAACCAAACACATTGACATAGATTGTCATTTTGTAAGCGAAAAGGTTCAAAATGATTTAATTTCTCTTGAACATCTTCCCTCTAATGACCAGGTTGCAGATGTGTTAATTTACCAAAAGCTTACCTGTTTCCATGCATAGTCATTTTGTCTCCAAGTTGGGGCTTTCCCAGCCTCCAACTTGAGGGGGGGGGGGTGTTGGTTTTATAGTCTTGATTAACCCGGGATTCGAAGGCTGCATCGATGATATATGAGAATCTATTCCGGGTTATATCATTTCTATCAGGTCATGTCTAAAGCTCCGCGTGTTTCTGAAGTGTTGAAGATCCGTGTGTGTTCTATCCGGGTTCTATTTGACCCGGTTTATGTTTTCTGTTAATTATGGTTAATAGTTTGTTAAGTTAACTAAACCTTAGTTAGATGTTAGTTAGTGGTGGTTAGCAGTTAAACGATTTTGTATTTAGCTCAGTTTTGAGTTCTTAGTAGAATCAATGAAATCATTCCAAAATTCATCTCTCTCTCGCTCGTTTAACATGGTATAAGAGCTATGAAGCTCAATTTTTCCGATTGATTTTCCGATTCCGATCTCCGATCATCTTCATCTTTCCTCCGTTTTCGTTTCGTGCGTTTTTCTGTTCCTGTTTCTCAAATTCATTCTGTTCAGATCTTTGTTTCGATCCCGTTCTTTTCCTTTTCGATTATGACTACTTCCAATCTAGCAACATCTTCAAATTATTCAATCGAAGCTTCAAATCCTTTGTACCTTCATCCTACAGATCATCCAGGCCTATTATTGATCTCGAAGGTCTTCGATGGCAGTGGTTTTCCTGCTTGGAAACGTGCCATGTCAATCGCCTTATCTGCTAAGAATAAAATCGGCTTTGTTAAAGGAGAGTCACAAGCACCACTGATACTGAAAGCCTGTAGAATAGATGCAATGACATGGTGATTTTGTGGATTCTAAACACTCTTTCAAAAGAAAATAGCGAGAGTGTCATGTATACGACAACTGCAGCCAAGTTGTGAAAGGAGCTTGATGACAGATATGGTCAACCTAATGGAGCCAAATTCTATGATTTGCATAAGAGTTTATGTGAGTTGTCTCAAGGTAATGGCAGTATCTCTTCTTATTACACAAAGATGAAATCAATTTGGGATGAGTTAAATGCTTTGGATTTGATTCCACCTTGTTCTTGTGCTTCATCTGTTAAACTCACTAAAAGAGAAGATGATTTAAGACTTTTTCAGTTTCTAATGGGACTGAATTCTTCATATGATGTGATCCGGGGAAACATTCTAATGATGGATCCATTACCTTCAGTAAGCAAAGCTTATTCTATTCTAATTCAGGATGAAAAGCAAAAAGAGGTGCATGCTAGTTCCCAGGCTCATTCAGAAGCTATTGCTTTAAATGCATTTAATGTCAAAAATTCATTAAATAATAAGAAAATTACTTGTAATTATTGCAAGAAACCTGGACATATTGCTGCAAAATGTTACAGGTTATAGGGTTTCCCAAAGATTTCAAATTCACAAACTCTAAAAGAGTTTCTGTTAATGCTGCTGTTAGCAATGATGAACATGGTTCTGATAATGACAAATCACCAGTTTCAACTACTCAGAATTGTGTTGCTGGTTTATCTAAAGAAGATTATATTCAACTTCTTCAACTTCTTCACAAAGGACAGTTTGCTAACACTGCCAATGTGGCTTCTGAAACTGTGATTGATTCTGCTAATTTTGCAGGTATCATCAATTCAAACTCTGTTCACAACTCTCATTTGACTCCTGTTCAATGGATAATTGATACAGGAGCCAGCAGTCATATGTGCTGTAATGAATCCTTGTTTCATTCCACTCATTCTCTTTCTAAACCTGTTCCTATTGGATTGCCCAATGGTCAGATTATTCATGCTAATAAATCTGGTGTTGTGCAATTCTCTTCTTCATTTTCCATCTCTAATGTGCTTTTTGTTCCTACTTTCAAACATAATCTTCTTTCAGTTCCTAGATTATGTCATGACACTAATGGTACTGTCTATTTCACTGCTGTTTCATGCAATTTACAGGCCCCTTCACTGAAGAGGCCCTTGGTTCTTAGTAGCTTGCTTCATGGCTTGTACCTGCTGAAACAAGATCATGCGCTTTCATCTGATTGCAACAATAATAAACAGCATAGTTTAGTACATGATCATTGTAATCTTGTTGTTTCAACTCAAATTTGGCATAGTAGACTTGGACACTTGCCACTCTACAAATTGAAAACTCTTTCTATTGGTACTAAAGACAATTTTGCAAACATTGATAATTGTTCTATTTGCCCTCAGGCAAGACAACAAAGATTGCCATTTCCTTCTAGTACTAGAATTTCTGATCAAATCTTTGATTTAATACATATAGATGTTTGGGGACCCTATCACACCTCTACTTACAATGGTTATAAGTATTTCTTAACCATTGTTGATGATTTCAGTAGAGTTACCTGGACCTATTTGCTAAGTACTAAAGGAAATGCTTTTGAAATGCTAAAGACTTTCATTGCTATGGTTCAAACCCAATTTAATAAAACTATCAAATTCATCAGATCTGATAATGCATTTGAATTGGGAACGGGTACATATCAAGCTGATTTTTTGAGACAAAAGGGTATTTTGCACCAAACATCCTGTGTTGCCACACCCCAACAAAATGGGATTGTGGAAAGAAAGCACAAACACTTATTAGAGACTGCCAGGGCTCTAATGTTTCAGTCCAAATTACCAATCAAATTCTGGGGAGATTGTGTTTTAACTGCAACACATCTCATAAATCTGTTTCCTTCAAAACTTCTTCATAATAAAACTCCTTTTGAACTTCTATTTTCAAAATCTCCCTCTTATTCTCATCTTAGATCATTTGGATGTTTATGTTATGCAACTACACCCAAACCTCACAGGGATAAATTCCATCCTAGAGCTTATCCTTGTCTGTTCATAGGCTATCCCTTTGGGAAAAAGGCTTATAAGTTGTATAACTTGCATACCAAAACTGTTTTTGTCTCAAGATATGTTATTTTCTTTAGACTCTTTTTCCTTCTATCTTTCCTGATTCCTCCACTCTTTTTCCACCTATTCGTGATCTTTATCAATTCCTTTCTTCTTTTGATCCTATCCCTTTTTCTCATTCTTTTCCTTCTTCTTCATCCTCTTTTCCTACATCTTCCATTCCTCCTTCTTCATCTTCTTCTTCTTCTAGTTCCCCTTCTGTTCCTTCATTTCCTTCATCTCCTCATATCTCTCCTGCTCCTCCTTCCTCTCATTCCTCTCCTATTTCTTCCATTTCCCCTGCTCCTACTTCTCTTCCTGCTCCTATTACTCATTCAACTGTTCCATCCACTAGACAATCAACCAGAACTTCTCATCCCCCTTCTTATTTGAAGGATTATGTTTGTACTTCTGCTACTTGTTTGCATACTTTGACCACTTGTTTTGCAACCTCTTCTGTCTCTGTCCCTGCTGAGTCTGTTCCTTTATTTTCTTCAATTTCATCTCTTCATGAGCCTATGTCCTATAAAGAAGCTGCTTCAGATCCCCACTGGCAAGAGGCTATGCAGCAAGAATTTGATGCTCTTCATCTCACAAACACATGGGACATAGTTGATCTTCCTATGGGGAAGAAACCCATCATGTGCAAATGGGTTTATAAGCTCAAATTTC
Source organism: Deinandra increscens subsp. villosa (assembly GCA_039602395.1). Classification (NCBI taxonomy): domain Eukaryota; kingdom Viridiplantae; phylum Streptophyta; class Magnoliopsida; order Asterales; family Asteraceae; genus Deinandra; species Deinandra increscens. The sequence continues at coordinate 1,030,337 of JBCNJP010000013.1, forward strand.
ATTCAAATGGTACTTTAGAAAGATATAAGGCCAGGTTGGTTGTAAGAGGGGACACTCAAAAACCCGGTATTGATTTTACTGAGACATTTTCTCCTGTTGTTAAGATGAAAACAATCAGAACTCTTATTGCTACTGCAGCCAAACTAAAATGGGATATGTTTCAGTTGGATGTGAAACAATGCTTTTCTCCATGGTTCACTTGATGAAGAAATTTATATGCTGCCTCCACCTGGTATGGTTTTGGCCTCTCCTAATAAGGTTCTCCGGTTGAAGAAATCCCTCTATGGCCTTAAGCAAGCTTCTAGACAATGGTACAACAGGTTGTCTGATGCCTTAAAGAGCAAAGGCTATGTTAGATCCATGAATGATTATTCATTGTTCACTAAGACCATGGGCTCTTCCATTGTTCATTTAGCTGTTTATGTGGATGATATCCTTATGACAGGAAATGATCCTACTGAAATAAACTCTCTCAAAGCTTTCTTACATTCCACTTTCAAAATTAAGGATCTTGGTTCTTTACACTACTTCCTAGGCTTAGAGGTTCTTAAACCTGACAATGGTTATTCCATGACTCAGAAGAAGTTTGCCCTTGATATGTTAAAGGAGTTTGATGATTTGTCTCTTTCTCCCACTGCTTCTCCTTTACCAACTCATCATCAGCTTTCTATTCATACTGGTACTCCTTTGTCTGATCCTTTGGTCTATAGGAGATTGGTTGGCAAACTTAATTACTTAACTCACACAAGGCCTGATCTCTCTTTTGTTGTTCAATTTCTGAGTCAATTCATGTCTACTCCTGGTTCTCCCCATTGGTATGCTGCTCTTTATACACTCAGATACATCAGAAATACAACATCTCATGGCTTATTCTTTAATAACACTTCTGATTTTCAGCTGCAAGCTTATTGTGACTCAGACTGGGCATCTTGTCCTAATACAAGGAAGTCTGTTAGTGGTTACTTCATTATGCTTGGTGGTAGCCCCATTTCTTGGAAGTCTAAAAAGCAGGCCACTATTTCTTTAAGTTCGGCAGAAGCTGAGTACCGATCAATGAGAAGGGTCACTGCTGAACTTGCATGGCTAACCAGATTGTTGGCTGAGTTTTCTGTTCCTCATGTTCAGCCTGTTCCCCTCAAATGTGATAGCCAGGCTGTCATTCATATAGCTAAAAACCCAGTCTTCCATGAGCGAACCAAACACATTGACATAGATTGTCATTTTGTAAGCGAAAAGGTTCAAAATGGTTTAATTTCTCTTGAACATCTTCCCTCTAATGACCAGGTTGCAGATGTGTTTACCAAAAGCTTACCTGTTTCCATGCACAGTCATTTTGTCTCCAAGTTGGGGCTTTCCCAGCCTCCAACTTGAGGGGGGGGTGTTGGTTTTATAGTCTTGATTAACCCGGGATTCGAAGGCTGCATCGATGATATATGAGAATCTATTCCGGGTTATATCATTTCTATCAGGTCATGTCTAAAGCTCCGCGTGTTTCTGAAGTGTTGAAGATCCGCGTGTGTTCTATCCGGGTTCTATTTGACCCGGTTTATGTTTTCTGTTAATTATGGTTAATAGTTTGTTAAGTTAACTAAATCATAGTTAGATGTTAGTTAGTGGTGGTTAGCAGTTAAACGATTTTGTATCTAGCTCAGTTTTCAGTTCTTAGTAGAATCAATGAAATCATTCCAAAATTCATCTCTCTCTCGCTCGTTTAACATATTCACCAAAAGCAATTGAAAGGAAGCTTGATAAGATAGGGAGTTATGAGGGTATCAAGAGGGTCATTGCAATTAAAAAATTTGACAGAGTTTACGATGATGTTTTAGAGCCTTACTTACAGTTGGGTTTCACTATGAGTGGGTGTTGTTTGAAAAGGAAGGTATACATGTGGCTCAAATGGAGATATAAAGTGTTGGATGGGGTGTACTTGTGGCATAAATGGAAATCCAAATTTAGTATGTCAAAAGTTAATTCGTCATGCCATTTAAGCAATTCTGTTTTGCATATTAGTATAGTTCAAACCATGACCAGCAATACTCTGATTGCTTTTTATACTTATTTTCTTGTACGTTCTTAAGTCATGGGGATTTATGTTTATGGATTTTGTGAGAGGGGATAGGATAAAAAAAGAAGTGTACAAGAAGAAAGTCAAGTTCTCTTATGAGAAAAGTTTCCTACAAATGCTTTTGGACAAAAATGTAGACCATTGCAACTCATTATGGAGCACAACTAACTGTATTGGCCAGAGAGAACTGGGAGATTGGATATGGAAGCTTTGGAGCATATGGGGTAGAAAACATATGAAGATGACACTTATGTCTACCGGTGATTCTAAGGAAGTAGAATATAATAGTTTTTTCAGGTGCTTTCGAATATGTTAATCAGCTTTGGCAAGACAACCCGAGATAAAATCGTGATAAAAAGTTTAATATTAGAGGTTAAGAAAGTTAACAAATTTGGCCAGAAAGTGTTACAAGGGTTACAAGTGGTCCCTGATGTTATAAGTCTATGCAAAGCATGTTACGAAAATGTGAAATTGGATTATGATACCACTGTAGAAGATCGATATACAAGAATCTGCATACAAGAGAAAAAATTAAAAAAAAGTTGGGATTTTCTCTATGACCGCTAAAAGGGATGCAAGTAAACTTCAAGAACATAAAAGTAATATGAAAATTTAGGGAAGAACACAACGAAACCCTAATTATTGGGCTTAATGTATAATTGAAAATGTGTAAATATATAGTACTAGGTTAGAGATATGTATACTATGACGGTGACTTGCGTTCGTGCGTCTGTGGGTGATATTAACATGTTCCCTGTAGAGTTAGGCCTTCACCAACGCTGTGTTCCCGAGTTTACTTAAGGAGGGAAAATAAAAGAAATGAGATGAAAGGAAGAGAAAGGAAAATAAGAGAAAGGAAGAGAATAAGAGTGATTCTTTTCCTTCCAAATCCTCCCAAATCGGAAGGAAAGAAAAACAACAGAAAATGGTATAATTTTCCCTCCACTTCCCTCCCTTTCTCTCCTTAAGTGAAACTCGGGAACACAATATTTTTTTGTTTCCTTCCATTTTCCTCCTTAAATGAAACTCAGGAACACGAATATTTTTACATTTCCTTCCCTTTCTCTTCCTTTCCCTCCTTAAGTGAACTTGGGAACACAGCGAAAAGGTCCGCATTGAGCCCTTTTCTGTTTGCGGTTATCTTAGACGAGTTGTCAAAATCTATTCAGGAGGCAGTTTTGTGGTGCACGTTTTTTGCTGATGATATTGTGCTTCTCACAGAGAGTAAACAACATTTAAATGGGAAGTTAGAAGAGGGGTGTGCTGCTCTTGAAAGTAAAGGTCTAAGGGTCACTCGTGCTAAGACCGAGTACCTTCGCTGTAACTTCAGCGGTACGACCGTAGTTGAGGATGTCCAGATCATCATCGAAGGTCAGGCGGTGCCGCAGGTTACAAAGTTCAAGTATCTAGGTTCTTTTATGCAGAGCGATAGCGACATTGATAGTGATGTGGCTCACCGCGTCCAAGCGGGCTGGTGTAGGTGGAGAGCGGCCACAGGGGTATTGTGCGGCAAGAGGTTCCCGAGTAAACTTAAAGGAATATTTCATAGGGTTGCTGGCAGGCCCGATATGTTATATGGTTTCGAGTGTTTGGCTATAAAAAAGACGCAAGCACGTAAGCATGAGGTTCCTGAGATGAGGATGTTGAGACGGATGAGTGGGCACACGCGGTTGGACAAATAAGAAATGAGGATTTTAGGAACAAATTTGCAGTGGCTAGTATTTCAGAGAAGATTAGGGAATGGAGACTGAGATGGTTTGGGTACGTAAAGAGGAGTCAGCTCACGGCACCGGTTAGATTAGTGGATACCATCACTGTCAATGGGTAGAGAAGGAGAGGGAGACCAAAACTGTCGTGGGATGAACAGATTAGGCATGATTTGCTAGACTTGCACCTCTTTGAGGATATGGTCGAGGATAGGACTTCTTGGAGACGTAGGATTAAGGTTAGGGACCTTTAGGATGGGTGGGGGGTACGGTTTATTTTCTGGCGTCATCGTTTTAACTTCGTTTTTCCTTTTTATGGTGGCCTATGTATCTTATGTGTGTCTAGGTTTTAATGTTTCCTTAATCTGTTTACAAAATGTACTATACTAATGTTGTGGGCTTAACTTATTGTTAGCCCCTCTTTTTGTTGCTTGTTCGCTTCCAGGTACCTGCTTTTTGGCGGCCTCTCTAGGATTCCGATTGCATGTTCAACTCTGCCACGAGCCGAGGGTCTCTCTGGAAGCGGCGCCTCTATCATTTTCGGATAGAGGAAAGGCTTGCCTACATCCACCTTCCCAGACCCTACCAATTTATTGGCGGGATTTTACTGGGTTGGTTGTTGTTGTATATATAGTACTAGGTTGTGACCCGTCGCGTGTTGCGGATTACGTGATTACTTTATCATGTGTGTTGAAGTGAGTAACGATAAAACTTGACAGAAAGAGTCAAAAGCTTGATTTTATTTATTGAATATATTCTGGTTATGCATCACACAAAGTAAAACTTGAGAGAACGTTATGTTTCATAGAATTCTGGTATCTTAGCTACCATGTGTTTTAAAGGAAAAAATCTTTGGTAGAGTTCCCACCTTATTAACCACGTCAAGTTTCATCCACCAACCAATGTGGGATGACTTTTCCTCTCAATTTCGCAGCTTTCACAGATGTGAAACCTCAATTTGAGCTTCGATATCTCATTCATATGATCTCGGATTTGGATATGGTTTGGTGTGTTTTAAAGCCCTCACAACGTATTACATAAACCTAGAAAATACAGATGGATTAACCGCGGTTACATGCATTTTATTTCTGTCCAAATTAGTAAAAAACTCATTTTCACACTTATTGAAGAAAACCATCTTTCACTAATTTCTCCCAAAATTCCAACATATGTTTTATTTATTTATATATAATAATACAAGAAAATGAAAATCCTTCACATTGAAATTATTTTACTCTTACAACTTCCATTTTATGTATATAAAAATTATTTAAATAGAGGATATTCTCATCACACGACCATTACATTCGATATATAGTTAAATATCCTTATAGAACTCCATAATCCAAAAGGGAGAAACCCTGCAAATAATTTTTGCAGAAGTGAATCCAGCTTCTTTAGCCAAGACATTGAATTCTTTTAATGTTCGCTCTTTGCCACCAGGGTTAGCAATCAACATGAGCAGATCACTACCGAGGGCACTTTTAGAAAGTTCGTCGCTATAACTAATAGCACTTTCGGGGTCCGGAATGATTTGTTCTGCAACCACCACTTTACCGCACTCGGGCAATGCCGCCCAACAGTTCTTTAAAAGCTTGATGCAATAACTATCACCCCAGTCATGAAGTATCCACTAAAGCAAAAGAAAATTGTTTAGGTTATTCAACAAAAAGTATAGTTTAAACATAGATTGCGTAGAAATTAAAAGTTGATGTACCAACCTTCATGAAAATAACATCTCCTTTAGGAACACTTTGAAACATATCTCCTCTGACATGCTCCACACCTATTCAAAAACCTTGGTTAGCGTCGATGGCCTGTTGGCCTAATGTTTATTCGTACCGAAATAATGTGAGTTCGAGTCTCATAAAATGAGTTTTATGTGAATTTTAAGACTAGATTTTAGTATGTGTTTATCGTAAAGAAAATAATACCTTGATTAGGAGGTGCATTCTCAATGACATGGGGTAGGTCAAAGTTGATGCCCTTAATATTAGGGTATTTGGAAACAATAAGCTCAAGGTTAGCACCTAACCCACCACCCACATCGATCAATTGTTTGACCCCTTCAAACCCTTTATACTTTTCAAGAATCATCTTCATCACTATTCTTGTGTTGTCATACATGCGCTTATTGAACACCTCATTGAATCTATTGTCTTTTGCGGGATACTCAAATGCATTCATCCCATGAGCCTTGTCAAATGGGGTCCCTCCTTCAATCACCGCATCTTTCAAGTGATACCTGTGAAAATGATGATAAAATGGTGATTAATCTCCACGTATTTATTGAAAATTGGGTGAGTTCTGAAATTTATTTATAAAACGTTATATAAATATTACAAAGAAGGCCCCGCCGTTTTTATAGAACCAATTCTAATCTACTACTAAATCAATCTAAAATTCCTACCGCAAGATCTGAGCTAGGTGGTATATCACGAGCCCTGGGAGATGTTAATTACACAAACATAAACGGTTGGTATAACTAAAATGTTAAATATTACATTTCATATGATTTAACCCCCACTTCATATTCCCAGTCACACACATCTTTTAATGTACTTCTAATTTATAAATCATAATGTAACTTATAAGAAATTATTAAATTGTACTATTCTATCATATATATATATATCATATATATACACACACTACTTTAGTCCGTATCTAATCCTTAAAATAAAGACTTTAATATACTAGTTTGAGTTTTTGTCTCTACTTATACAAGTAACAGGTTTATATATGCTCATAATTCTTGACCTAGAGCTTAAACATAGACGTGAGTTAAATTGGTTCCATTAGAGTTTTTAGTGAATCGATTTTAAATAACTTATTAGTAGTTCGTCTTGTTTACACCTTGTCTCTACTTAATAGTTTCTATCTATTTATAAAGAAAACAAAGTTTAGGGGTCAAAGCCATGCTAGAAACAACTTGCTTGATATATTACCCAATGTGCTCTTCAATTTATAATCGCCAAATGATATATTAGGACTAATAAGAAATTATATAAGATCGTAAGTATAAATAACTAACCAACAATCAAGGGCTACTTTATCGTAGATAAGGAGAAGTGATGAAGCATGAGACGTCCCGTCTTGATTTCGGACATAATTCTTGGACACAGAGGTCAAGCCATATAGCGTCTTGGATTCACCATTTTCATCCTTCACTATGGTTGATGTGAGAATAGAATGACTCGCTAGAAACCGAAAAAGTCGTTCTATTAACGCTGGAGTTTCTTGGTTTTGTTTAGGAAGACTTGAAGCAAGATCAAAACACGAGAAATGGCCGCCCGGAGTCTTTGCCATAACCTCAAAGAGATCGAGTTCTACCACGGTTTTAATGACCATAGGAAGAACTATTCCGCTGATTATTTGATTTACTCTAAGTAGCCCTTCCTCTTCTTCAGACATCTTGTAATCTTCTTGTGATGAGCCCATGATGAATCAAATGGTCGATGTCTATTAGGGAACCTTAGTTTTGAATGTTAATTTATAGACCACTCACTGTACATGAACACCGATAATTAATTTTATTTTTATAATATAATAATTAGTTTCCGGCTCACAATTCAACTGATTATTAATTATTTAAATAATATATTTTCTCCTTTTCTTGAATATATTATTCTTGTTACTAGAAGATGGGTAGGCCTGTAAATGAACCGAACGAACACGAACAGGGGCATGCTCGTGTTCGTTCATTTAACTTTAAGCGAACACGAATACGAACATTAGTCGAACACAAATTTTATTGTTCGTGTTCGTATATTAAAGAAATGGACATGTTCGTGTTTGTTTATGTTCGTTCGTTTAAGACTAGACGAACGATTCACAAACATAAACGAACATAATTTAAATGCACAAATTTAAGCAAACATAAAGAAGCATATTTTGTTTCCAACAATGTCAATAATAAAGAAAAACATCTAAATAAATGGTTTAAATGTTCGTAAATCATTTTAAAATCCATCAAAACTCATCCAACAATCTTAATTTAAGTATCTTATTAATAAAATTTATTATATTATTATATTAATAGAATTAAATGAACGTAAATGAACATAATCGAACGTTCACGAACATAAATGAACGAACGAGACAGTTGTTCATGTTCGTTCATTTAATTAAATGAACAAAAAGTTTTGTTCGTGTTCGTTTATTTAATAAATAAACGAACATAAACGAACTTCCCGCCGAACGGTTCATGAACTGTTCACTGAACGTTCGGTTCGTTTACAGGCCTAAAGATGGGCCAAGTCTCACCAACTACTCACATTATTAGGAATTATTAATTTTAAAGAATACTTTTCTAACATACTTTTTAGAGGTGGTCGATTAACGATCTGATGATATACTCAGATCAACTCAATTATTTTGTATTACCAGATTAGAGCGTGACCTCTTCAATTTTGGATTGAAAAAAAAACTTAAAAAAAAAAGAGGGAATCGTATATATCCTCTTTATCTTACTTTAGATAAAAGTTATATATTTTTCTAAAATATAAGTTTTTAATGTATAATATACAATACACTTAAACATGAATTTATAAAATATGTTTCTTAACTTAAAGCATGAATTTATAAAATATGTGTTTCTTAACTTTAAAGGGGAGATACGTAAATGAAAAAGAAAAAAAAACAAAAAGCATGTGGATTCAGGACAATTCATGGTGGTCGGGACCAATGTTTTAAAACCGGTTCAACCGGTCCGGTTCAACCGGTCCGGTTCAATCGGTCCGGTTTAACCGGTTCAAGCGTCAACCGGTCATCATACCGTTTTTTAAATCCCCGGTTTTTTGGACATAACCGGACCGTTTTGAACCGGGCGGTTTTCCGGTTTTTTCCGGTTCAACCGGTTTTCTGATATTTAAAAAAAAATTTAATTTATTGTTATTTTTTATTATTTTTTAAAGTCTAAAACTTATATTTTCTTATAAAATACCTATTTGGTATTATTTTTTAATGGATTATCATTGTATTTTAACTATTTTCGTTATGCTGTAAAAATTTATTAACATTGGTCGGGACATGCACAGGGAGGGTGAAAGAAAAGTCAAAAATGTTAAAATTTTCACACATTTTCTACGTGGGGTCACCGGCAAAAAAATATAAATTTCAATATTATATTATACTTGGTATTAAAATCTAGGTCAAGATAATCCACACATCCATTGCATACCAGAAAGGGAAAAAAATGTTGATATTTGTTGATGTAGGTAGATTAATTAACGGATACCGGTTAAAAGTCCAGAGGGTTACGCCAAACCAATCCATAAAAGCGTTAAACCCCTAGGTAAAAATTACAACACATGACTTATTAAGGTGAACTTGCAACTAAGGTTATGGCAAATACACATCATAAAATGTAAACTTACCTTAATAAGTTAATATTTAATGCCCAACTTTACAAAAGCATAAAACAAAATCCCCGTAAGGAAGCAAGACCTGCAATTCTGCTACCAAATATTGTTTGTGGATAAGAGTAGTCAACACCTTACACCAAATAAACAATAAAAACATTACCAAAGAATATGAATGGAAACATGTGAACGGTTTTTAAATTAATTTATTTTGTGATGGGGAGTTATTAAATAAATAGTTTAGTAAAATAAAACAAATCAATCCACTAGTCTAGTGCTAATATTGTTAGCTATATATTGTAGAGTCCCAAGTTCAATTTTGGTGCACATCATTTATTATTTTCTCCACCTTTTTTTAGCCAAACTTACCTATTTCATTTAAACCCCTATATATGATTATAGATTTTTTATTTTCCCCACCTTTTTTAACCATACTTACGTGATTTCCTTTAAACCCCTCTATATGACTATAGAAAAAATAGAATTTAAATATATTGAAGCTTTCTCTTATTTTTAGCTAAACTTACGTGCTTTTATTTAAACCCCTTATATGACTATAGAAAAGATAGTATTTAAATATATTGAAGCTTTCTGGTTTCTTGTAGCTTTTTTTATGAATCTAGAGGATCGTTGAGCTTTTTCTTGCTATTATATCATTGTCAATATTACAGTATAGATTTTTTTTATCAAATCGTAGAGTTTATCTAATAGTGTTAAGATTGAACTGTTGGATTTGGGTGTCCAGACCCGACTAAATTAAGTACCCGACCCGGTCAAGACCCGTAAGAGTTACACCAAAGGCAACGGGTTTTAAAGTCCACTTACTCTATAACCGGCAAATTCGCAGAAGAATTAATTATTTGTTTTATTAGATGGTTTAATAAATAAATAATTGATTAGTTAATTATTATTAATCGTCAAGATTAATAAAGCGACGAAAGACGTCAATATTATTTACGTCTTAAACGATAATTAACGAATTAGTATTTTGACTAATATTCGTTAAATCTCGGCAAGCGACAAGTATTTTAGGGTTAAATGTTAGTCTTGCAAATTAAATGGTTCGATTAAGGATTAAATAAAATCGAGGGACTAATCGGAAACTCAATCAATTATAAATATAACTGATTAAGGGATGCGAAACCCTAATCCACATACTAGAGTTTTCGGCCCCCCTTTACTCTCTCTTGATTGACGCGCGACGTCACCCCATCGCCGCCGACGTTCTCTCTGGTTCTTCGGCGATCCGTTCATCCGATCGCAAGAACCCTAATCTGATAATCCCCCACCTTGTCGTGGTTCCTCCTCTACGACGAACCAAGCCGTGGACCATCGTCGTGTCGCCTCCCCGAGTCCGCCGCCGCCGCCGCGCACCCTACTCCTTCGCCGCCGCCGCCGCAACCGCACCACCTCCGCAGCCCCTCACCGAGCCGCGGCAGCGAGTCGCGACCAAAGCCGCTGCCCCGTCGCACCACAGTCGCCGCCCGAGTCGGTCGTCGCCCGAGTCGGCCGCCGCCCTCCTCTCCGTCGCCGTTTTCACACCGCGAACCGCCACCGTGAGGCGTGTTCAATCGTCGTCCGCAAACCCTTGTTCGCGCCCGATCCGACGTACGAGATTTTCCCGGTGCTTGATTCACCGCGTAGTAAATCCGTAACCGCAAGGAAAGTTCAATTCGTCCGACAAATCATTCCCTGCGAAACCATAACGTCACCCATTGACTTCCGGTGTCTCGAACGTCTGTTTGAATCACTGCTCAGGTATATCTAAACTCGTTATTAGTTTAGATTTACATGTTTATTTATTTTATGATTGTGTCGCGTTTTTGTTTAACGCATTTTAGGTGTTTGCGCGTTTGGTGATCGTCAAATCACGTTGTTTTGGTTTACGTCAATTATCTGGCTTCTGCGTTAATAAATTATTATTTTTTTCGTTGCGTATTATATTAATTGTTAATTTAATTATCTAAATTTAGTTTATTCGGTAATTGATTAAATAATTATTTGTTGTAAATAATTATACTAATTTTTTTTTTGCTATTACCGAGACCTGAATGCCACTGTCGTATCCCAACAGTGGTATCAGAGCCTTGATCACCACACGCAGACCCTAACCGGTGGATTTTAAACCGGTATGCTTTCGCGAACTGGGGTTCTAAGCCCGAAAGTCGCGAAATAGAATGAATCGCTATTTTAATATGTCAAGTCGATTTGTATCCACTAAACGTAATCCAATTCAATAAAATTGATTGAATTATCTTTCGTACATATTCAGCCAACCCCATTTTAATTTTTGTCATGGATTCGTTATGGTTTGGCCCATTTGGCCCATGTTGTTTTGTTTTGGATTGACCCACTTTTGACTGGGTTCAAAGTTGTATTTATTTAAAATAGAATAGTTTTATTTTAATTTGCAATTGCTCACTTGCGCCTGGACGGAAAAGACGAGCTTGACACAAGAACCCATTTGAGATTATCCCTTTTAGGGATTTTCGAAAATGGCTGGAACCCAAAACGAGACAGACGTTTTATGATGACACGCAGGAGCTTGTAGAAGCCAGTGGTAGCAACTAAATCGATCAGAGAGTTTTTTCTTCTCGTGGTTGATTTACTTTTACGTCCCTTGACCTTCCTCGATATTGTCATAAGCTCTGACAATATTGAAACCCCTGCATGGCCGAATATGTGCATGTGTGTTTGCTTGTTTTGGTTGCTTGTCTTAATTTGATTAACGCACCAACTAAAATCCAAACTTAGTTTTACCGGTATAAAACTAATTTTTTCAATCGATTAAATAAAAGTCCTAATTTTAATTACGACTTCATAAAATTTAATAACCAATTTAATTTGACATTAAATTCGGATTTTTCGATAAATTAATCGAACATTGCTAGTAATTGGTTACCGTCTCACGACACGTAGATCATTAATTCTTAGTAGGGCTGGCAAATCGTGTCAGACACGACCTGTTAAGACACGACACGATAAGACACGACACGATTGGTCTCAAACACGAACACGAAACGAAAACTTTACGTGTCTAGTTTTCAAAACACGAACACGACCTGTATTTTAACGGGTCGACACGATAAAACCTGTTTAGACATGAAATTTTAACTAATTGACAGTCGACACGATAAAACATGTTTCACTCAACCTGTTTAGACACGAACACGACCTGTATTTTAACCTGTTTAGACACGAAATGGAATGGAATGGAATTTTGAAAGACGTCACATAATAATCTAATTCTAATATATCTTTGATATATTATTTAAAATATATCTATATATTATTAAAGTATAAACATGTCTTAACAGGCTAACAAATTTCGACCTGTTAAGACACGAAAATTAACAGGTCTTAACAGGTCGACCTGTTAATGACACGAAACCTGTTAAGCCCAAACACGAAACCTGTTAACATTATCGTGTTTCGTGTCGTGTTTTCGTGTCCGTGTCAAAATTGCCAGCCTTAATTATTAGGTTATTTAAATGATCGTCCCGAGTGAGATAGGATTCATAAAAATATCGTCACATTAATTATTAAAATATGACCTAATAATCCTATCTGGTAAGCCTAAAACGGTATTTTATGTCATCCTAAGTCAAGTCTAACTTGGAACACATTGACCGATGCATCCGTGTTGGAGTATTTCAACACCGCACGTGGTGTTTAGGGTATCTTCCAAGGTGAGCGTATTGGAGTATTTCAACACCGTACGCACACACACTGACCACTTAGGACAACTACCATTTTCTTTACACGCACCTTTGGTATTGGAGTATTTCAACATCGTACCTCTGGTCGGCCTGTAGACAGAATGGGCATAGATGGGGCTAAACATATTTCATTGATCCGTTCGCAAAAGCCCCATATCGGGAGTTGTGACAGTTACTCACAAGTAACAATCGGTGTCCATTTAGTTACTTAGAGATTTTGAAAGCACTTTACGTTGTCTGGAAAAATTCTCTAACTAACTAAATTCCTAATTCCTATTCAAGATTAGCTTACCATCCTTGAATACGAATCAGACATCGAAACACTAAAATTTTGCATGTTGTTTCATATGGCTATCGCAAACCGCGCAAACCAATAGATTTTCCATCTCAAGTCTCTTCTTGAGAAGGAGAAACTTGATGACGTCAATTTCTTTGATTGGGAAAGGAATATGAGAATCGTCCTGAAAATGGCTAACATGGAAAATGTGTTAGAAGCTGAGGTTCCCGAGCAACCTGAAGCTGACACTGCTCCGGCGCGAATCGCCCATAACACATTGCGGCAAAATGCCAAAAATGTCGCATGTCTTATGCTACACCAAATAAACAATAAAAGCATTATCAAAGAATATGAATGGGAACATGTGAACGGTTTTTAAATTAATTTATTTTGTGATGGGGAATTATTAAATAAATAGTTTAGTAAAATAAAACAAATCAATCCACTAGTCTAGTGCTAATATTGTTCGCTATATATTGTAGAGTCCCAAGTTCAATTTTGGTGCACATCATTTATTATTTTCTCCACATTATTTGGCCAAACTTACCTATTTCATTTAAACCCTTATATATGACTACAGATTTTTTATTTTCCCTACCTTTTTTAGCCAAACGTACCTGATTTCATTTAAACCCCTATATATGACTATAGAAAAAATAGAATTTAAATATATTGAAGCTTTCTCTTATTTTTAGCTAAACTTACGTGCTTTCATTTAAACCCCTTACATGACTATAGAAAAGATAGTATTTAAATATATTGAAGCTTTCTGGTTTCTTGTAGTTTTTTTATGAGTCTAGAGAATCGTTGAGCTTTTTCTTGCTATTATATCGTTGTCAATATTGCAGTATAGATTTTTTTATCAAATCGTGGAGTTTTTTTTTACCCGCAGTGTCGTGTCACAAATTTCTTTTGCTTTTTGTGTCGTATTTATTTTATGTGACCAACCCGATCCGGACCAAATTTCTTTATGTATGTTTCTATGAAACTGAAATATCTAAAAATAGTGACTCCGTAAAAAAAAATTGTGGACCTCCTCAAAACTTTTCTATTTCCACCCCTGAATGGGATGTCACAAAGATTATACCTCGGAGAGGAGTCCAATCTCCTTAATACGAGAATTTAACATTTGGATAATTATTTATTAAAATTTTGACTTAATCCTAAATTTTGTGGTGATGACAAGTGTCATTTTTTACTAATTAAAGTAGGACCAAACTTTTTGTTTATTATATAGTACTAGTTATTATACCCTGTGCACCGCACGACTGGGATTTAAAAAAATACGTATCGAACGGCTGGGGTTTAAAAAATTAATAATGGTAATAGAGTACAGAAACTGTAATTGAATTATGAAACTTTTATAAAAGAAAAAAAGTATTAAAGTAAAAAGAGAATGACATCTAAAATTTATAAATTAAATTTGAAATCAAATCAAGAAAACTATGTATTATATTTTTAATATGAATGTCTAATGTTAGTTAAAAATAGTTCGGTAATAAGTAATGGTTTATATATACAATTCATATATTTTCAATATATAAAAGTTAATCTAATAGTGTTAAGATTTTATCAAATTTTATATTAATTACGTATAATGCTATTTAACCAAGGAATAAACTAGCCTATTACAATACAATGAAACAGATAAAAGTTTATCTAATAGTGTTAAGATTGAACTCCCCCTGTATTGAGGACGAGTTCAATCTGGGAGATTGTGGAGGATATTAGAAGCTGGCATATATCGGAAAACAAAAGAAAAGTGATTTGGGGTATTATGCAAAGTTGCAAACATCGTTGTGGGTCATTTGGTTGTCCAGAAATAAGAAAGTGTTTGATCAGGTGAATCCTAAGGTTAGTGATATTGTAGAAAACATTAAAATCCTCTCCTTTCTGTGGATGAGCAATCGTGGTAGAGGGATTGGTGTTTCGTGGAATCAGTGGGGGAAGGGAGAGTTTGGGTGGTAATTATTGGAGAGGATATTTGGTGAATATTTTCTGTATTTTCATTATTCACAAGTGATCAATATACAATTACATGGAGACCTATGTTACAACTGGATCCTTGAAGGATAATTAATGTACATAATGGACTACAACTAATCATATCATCTAATATACCCCCTTAGTCTAAGGAGGAGGATCCCTAATGCTTAGGCTGGAACGAAACTCATCGAACAGGATCTGGGGTAGTCCTTTAGTGAATATATCGGAAACCTGGTACCTCGATGGGACATGCAAAACATGAATTTGTCCTAGTTGAACTTTCCCCCGAACAAAATGGATGTCAATTTCAATTTGTTTGGTTCTTTGATGCTGAACAGGATTACCAGACAGATAAATTGCACTAACGTTATCACAATAGACCAACGAGGTGCGGCGAAGAGGTTGACGAAGCTCCAAGAGTAAGTTGCAAATCTAACATAGCGCTGCCACCACATGAGCCACGCCTCTGTAAACTGCCTCAACACTTGAGCGGGAGATTGTAGTCTGACGTTTTGAGGACCAGGAAATTAAGTTGTCTCCGAGAAAAACACAATACCCAGATGTCGATCGGCGGGTGTCCGGGCAACCAGCCCAGTCAGCGTCAGTGTAAGAGACGAGAGACGTGACTGGGCTCGGGCGAATGTGAAGACCCATTGCAATGGTACCTTTTATATATCGTAGGATCCGCATAAGGGCATTGAGATGTCCAATCCTAGGGTCGTGCATGTGCATACACACCTGTTGTACAACATAGAAAATATCCGGCCTGGTGAAGGTAAGGTACTGAAGTGCCCCTGCAAGACTTCGAAAATAAGTAGGATCACTAACCGGGTCGCTAGCATTGGCCCATAATTTTGCGGACGTGTCAACATGAGTATGAAAAGAGTTGCAGTCTGACATGTTTGCACGTTGCATAATTTCTTGTGCATACTTGGTCTGAGAGATAAACAGTCCGTTGTTGTCACGTTGAACTGAGATACCCAAAAAAATATGTGAGAGGGCCAAGGTCTTTCATAGCAAATTCACGAGCAAGCTGTTGCATTAGAGTTTGCTTGAGCCCTGTAGATGAAGTTGTCAGAATGATATCATCAACATATAAGAATAAATATGCAATGTGAGACCCATGGTGGTAAACGAAAAGTGAATGATCACAAATGTTGTGTCGAACCCCAATCGTGGTTACAAAATCTGTAAGCGTTGGTACCACGCTCTCGATGCCTGTTTTAACCCATATAATGATCTCTTTAAACAACAGACATGATCCGAAAATCGAGGATCCCGAAATCCCATCGGCTGATGCATATAGACCGTCTCTGAAAGATGCCCATGTAAAAAAGCATTCTTGACATCCAATTGGCTGATATCCTACCCATGAAATGTAGCAAGTGTCAAGACTGTCCGAATGGTTGCCGGTTTAACAACCGGACTGAAAGTCTCATCAAAGTCTATTCCGACTTGTTGTGACCGGCCATCACAAACAAGACGCGCTTTGTAGCGGTCCAAACTGCCATCCGATTTCGTTTTGTGTTTAAAAAGCCAAATGCAACGTATTATATTCATTGACGGTTGTCGAGGCACGAGCTCCCACGTGTTATTTTCGATAAGGGAAGTGAACTCGTCTGTCATGGCACGGTACTACGTCGGGTTAGCTAAGGCTTCAGAGGGATTACGGGGTATGGTTTTTAAAGGCTGAGACATTTAGATTGAAGGGGATTTTCGGTTTGGATATACCCGCCATACTCCGTGTTCTCATAGTGCGGGTTAGCGGTGGCAGAGGTGGGGAGGGAGGAGTTGGGGTGGTAATGGACGAAGAAGGGGAAGTGGGGGAGGCAGCCGTAGCTGACGGAGAGGAGGGAGGATGGGTGGGGGATGACGAAACAGTGAGAGGGGTGGGAGATTAGGTCGACGAGGTGGTTGGGCCGGATGGAGAGGATGGGCCGGTTGCTGGGTGGGCCGATGTGGATGTATGGGGGGAAGTTGGGTGTTGGACATGTGGTGTAGGAGAAGGACCTGAAGTCGTGGAATAGGTCCAAAGATGAGGAGTAGGGTCCGATGTAGAAAGAAAATCATAGGTGGGGGGTTTTTGGAGTGGGTTGGCAAAAGGAAACACTTTTTCTTCAAAAATGACATGCCGGGAAATTATAATTTTCTTTGTGTTCATATCGTAGCATTTGTACCCCCTATGATTGGTGGGGTACCCAAGAAACACACATGGGAGAGAGCTATTTTGGAGCTTATTGATGGTGGTGGAAGGTAATAATGGGTAGCAAAGACAACCGAACACGCGGATGTGTTCGTAGGATGGAGCTTTGTGATAGAGGAGGGATGTTGGAGTCTTATTATTTTTGAGTTTGGAGGGGAGGATGTTAAGAATATAAGTGGCCATTTGAAGAGCATGATGCCAAAATGTAGTGTTGGGAATCGAGATTCCGAGCCAACAAGATTTGGATAGAGGTGACCAATACTCAACGGCCACTTAACACAACCGTCCCGACAACACGGTGAAGAAACATGACAACTCAAGACACAAGACTCAACTAAAGAAGATGGCTCTAGTGAATATTATTTATTGATTAAATATTGTCACTAGTTGGTAGTTTTACTATTTTGCCCTTAGTGAGTTTGTAGTATATATAGTAAGTCTTTCTCATGTGAAAGACTTGATGATGTATGTCTAGTAAGAGAGAGTTAGTCATGGTTCCTTGAAGCTTGTCAAGGGTTCTTGAACTTACCTAGTAAGCTCAAGAAACCCGGGAATGCGTGGGGTAGGTAATGTAATCATTCGGTTATTATTAATCATTTGGTTATCCTTTGTTATCTATCTTTCATGTTGATTATCATAGATCTATCTTGTTCTTCATATCCATGTTTCTACTAGCTTTGTTCTTCATCATCATCACATCTCAAACACCATAAACTCTATATCTCGGTGTTATTTGTTTTCTCAAAAACGAGTCACACAAAGATTCGATCCGCTTCCGCAACCAAGGTAAAGGTAGCATTATTTATATATTTGCCCACCACCTCGGTTTTTCAATTGGCATCAGAGCCATGGTCGAGATTATGCAACCTTACGGTTGATATCTCAACTTTGTGTTCAATTGCTTGTTTTTGTAAACAAATGGAGATGTTAAATTTTTTAGAAAGATTTTGAAATCCCCTCCATGTCTTTCAAAGTTTTCGTGAAAAAGATCCTTGAATTTTTCTCATTTAGAATAGTCAAGATCTATTTATTCATATTTATTATTCTTGAGTCGTCGAAAGTAATTATTTTGAGTGGTTGTGTTTTTGCCAGTGAACACAATTAGATTTCTTTGATATTCATTGCTATCAAAATCTAACCTCAAAATGACTAATGAAACTTTCTGCATATTTCACGTATGCATATTCCTCAATTTCAAATTCATAGTCAATTTACTTTAATTGTTGTTCTCAAGAAAATTCTTGAAAGGTGTGATTATTCTTATCACATCACACTTTGTCTCTTTGTGTGTATAAATCAATTTGCTTTTTAGCTTTTTGACTTTTACTTTTCTAGAGTTCCACAAAACAAGTGTGCTTTTTACCAAAATCATCCTATTATCCGTTTTCTTTTTCTGTCACAAGCAACCTACATGTCACATTCACATGCTTCAAGTCAACCATTGTACTCTCTCTCTCTCTTGAAAATTAGAAGAACCAAAATATACACAAAATGTTGAGTGAGTTACAGGTTATATGAAGACGATGAACTCAGAAAAACGAACACGAGACTACAGCTCGAGCACGTTCGTTACCCATTTTCTGTTCAGTTCAAGTATGAAGACAAAGGTTTTTAAGGTGACTAGTTGGTGAAGGTGCAAATCTGTCAACAAATCTGAGTTTTAATTCTTGAAGCTCGAATCTGGGTTTCTAGTTGATAATGGTAATGATCAGTTTAGTCCGGTCACGGAACAACCTCAGTTCACCGGAAAATCGAACCAGGTTCCGGCCACTTCATTTCAACCGGAACAACAAACAGAAAAAGCGAAGTCAATCGGATCTGAGGTATATTCAGACGGAAAGACAAATCTGTCCCGTCACAGATCTAACCGGAAACGACGGTGGTAAACAGATCTGAGAAGTTCAACTGGGTTGTGAAGATCAACCGGAAAAATGAACTTGAAGCGGAAATCTCGTTCAACCGGAAATCTGGTCCGCTTCAACATTCAAGCGGAAATCAACTTGAACCGGAAAATGCGGTTCAACCGGAAAAGCAGAGTTCAACCGGAAGCTTGAAGTTCAAGCGGAGTTTTCGACCGGAACCCACTTCAAGCGGAATCTGCACTTCAACCGGAGTTTGGAACTTCAACCGGATCTCGGGAATTCAACCGGAACCCCATGCCAACCGGAATTTTAAGTTCAAGCGGACCTTCAAGATCAACCGGAACTTGATGAAGTTCAACCGGAACTTCAAAGTTCAATCGGTAAATCGATCAACCGGAACTCACCTTCAGACCAGCGAACTCCTGTTTCTGCTCTTTCAGTCCGCCGATTTTCATTTCTTCACAGCATCAGATCATCAGAAAACGCACTTCAGGCTGTCGGTATGTGTTTCAGTCGACAGAAATGAAGAAGAAACAAGTAGCACGCCCGTTCCTCTGCTTCAGTCACTGATTCGTCATCGTTGTTGAGTCTCGCCGCCAGTTTCTCTGTTTATCTCTCGCCGGAAAAAGAATTTGCGCCGGCTGTTGATTACTGTCGACAGAGAGAATAAAAGAAGTGAAAGAGGCGCCTCGAGAAGTATCTGGTACACGTTCCAGCTATCATTTTAGGGTTTAATTTCTTCTAAATGATGGAATGGGCCAACTATCTCTAGCAACACCGATTGGGCCTGACTTTCTTTTTCATTTGGGCTGCTGATCGATTTCAAACATGAAGACAGATTTGGAGAAAACTAACAGTATGCTACTGTTATATAATTTTTGTTGTCAACACATAGTAGCAACCAAATCGCAGCCATGAGGATCCACATCAACCACTTCATTTTTCTAACACTTTTAATATTCTCGAGAACCCGATATTCATCAAACATTTCAGGTACACCTACAACTATACTTTTATATCAAGATTACTTCGTTATGGCAGACGTGCTACGGGGTAAAACGGTTATGAAAGTTATGCGCAAGTTTGGGTCGATATGTTGAAGATGAAAGGGGTTTATTATTGGTTGGATTATGAAGAATAACCGGTTGATATTGCAAGGCTGATTTTTTATTTGTGATATGCTACTTGGATGTGTTTGCTTACAACAACATGCTTATTTATTTTGCTACGGGTTGCAAAAGTCTAGGGGGAGAAAATGTGATGATTTGATGAGACTTTTGGCAACGGGTTTAGCAAAAGAAAGCAATGTGATTTTTAATCTTCGAAGCGTCCTCAAGCCGTAACAGTTGCGACTATGCCATTGCGGTAAAAATCGAAGGCAAGATTATTAGCACAAAAAGAAGTGGTTTATCTTCGTGCAAAGCATTGGTTTGGTATTCGGCCAAGTATTTCAAGATGGTTGAATTGTGGAGTTAATTCTCGAGTTTTTTATAGATCCTTTATCTTGTTTACTTTCAACAATATTGGTACCTTGAGTTATGACTTAGTCCTCAAGTAGCTTGCATTGTGTTGAAGTTTGTAAACACCCTATGCATTACAGCCTATGGTTTGGGGCTAGAAGAATGTTTATTGTAGGGGGAGCTTCACAAAGGAGAATTGAAGAACAAAAGATTTGAAACTACATGAAGATTTTTCTTGAAGTCAGGATGCAAGAATACAAAGAACCAATGTCACAAGTGTTGAGTATACCATCTACCAAATAGGGGGAGATTGTTGGGAATCGAGATTCCGAGCCAACAAGATTTGGATAGAGGTGACCAATACTCAACGGCCACTTAACACAACCGTCCCGACAACACGGTGAAGAAACATGACAACTCAAGACACAAGACTCAACTAAAGAAGATGGCTCTAGTGAATATTATTTATTGATTAAATATTGTCACTAGTTGGTAGTTTTACTATTTTGCCCTTAGTGAGTTTGTAGTATATATAGTAAGTCTTTCTCATGTGAAAGACTTGATGATGTATGTCTAGTAAGAGAGAGTTAGTCATGGTTCCTTGAAGCTTGTCAAGGGTTCTTGAACTTACCTAGTAAGCTCAAGAAACCCGGGAATGCGTGGGGTAGGTAATGTAATCATTCGGTTATTATTAATCATTTGGTTATCCTTTGTTATCTATCTTTCATGTTGATTATCATAGATCTATCTTGTTCTTCATATCCATGTTTCTACTAGCTTTGTTCTTCATCATCATCACATCTCAAACACCATAAACTCTATATCTCGGTGTTATTTGTTTTCTCAAAAACGAGTCACACAAAGATTCGATCCGCTTCCGCAACCAAGGTAAAGGTAGCATTATTTATATATTTGCCCACCACCTCGGTTTTTCATGTAGGTGGAACAAAAGAGTGAGATAGGAGGGTGCGAACACAATTATTGATGGACCGTATTTTTCGTTCTGCTTTACCATTTTGCGGTGAGGATAGGGGCAGGAGAAGCGAAATTGCATTCCATTTTGTCGACAAAAATCATGAAAGGAGTTATTGTTGTATTATGTGCCATTGTCACATTATGACTTTATGTTCTTTTGAAATTGAGTGTAGATGTAAGCATGGAAATTTTTGAATATGGTAAAGACAGACGACTTATTTATTAAGGGATAGGTCCATAAAAAATTATTGTAATCATCTAACAAAACCATATAGTATCGATGGCTCCCCGAACTTGTGATCGGGGAGGTCCATAAATCACTGTGAACAATGTTAAAAGTAGATAATGTTTTATTCATTGAATCAGCAAAGGGAAGTTTGACAAATTTGCCAAAAACACAAGATTGGCACAATTTATTGGTACTAGAAGGAGTAAAAGAAACATCATTATTTTTATTTAAGACACGAAGACTAGAAAATCAGGGATGTCCCAAGCGTTGGTGCCATAGGTCCTGGTAGATAGCTGCAAAGGTAGAAGGCTTGAGAGCAGAAGCAACGGATGGTGTCAGCGGATATAGATCTCCGGTGCTGTCACATCGAATAATAGGAGTCCGCGTCAGGTAAGCCTTCACAAGAAAACCAAACTTGTCAAATTCAATGGATATGTTGTTATCAGTTGTAAGACATCTAACAGAAAGAAGATTTTTGATTAAAGGGGGAGAGACAAAAGCATCTTTTAGAACGAAGGGCGGGTGTGGTGGCGGTAGGTTGGTATGGCCAGTTCTTGTAATGGGGATTTTGGTACCGTTGCCAACAACAATGTGGTTCAACCTGTCATTATTGAAATAAGCGGAGAGATTACCTGACGAGTGAGTCATGTGATGGGTGGCGCATGTGTCCATATACCACGTTGGATCCTGCTGCATGTGGGTAGTGTGGTAGGCTTGTGGGTCCATGGAAGTGGGTGTGTAAGTATGCTTGTATGCATGATGCACTTGAGGAGCCGGACCGAGGATTCCCGGGGAATTATTGAACCGAGGCTGCATGGGACGGTTCTGGGTGGGGTACGGGCATGGAGGCGGTGCAGGGACATATTGGTACCCGGGTGGTGGAGGTGGGTAGGTAGGAGCGGTTGGTTGGAGGGTGTAAATGGGTGGGGCTGTTGGAACGGATCCTCGAGCGCCACGGAATGAGTCGCGACCACGCCCACGGCCCGAGTTGCGATTGTACGAGCTGCGTCCACGACCCGCATGGCCACCCAAGCCGCGTCCGTAATTGCGAGCACCAACAATCGAGTCCCCTGACCCGCGGCCAGTAGGAGGTTGAAGAGTGGGTTCGGCCGAGGGGTGGGGTTTGCGACAGTGTGTAGACCGGTGGCAGCAGGGTTGTTTCGTTGATGCGTTTTTCGAGTTTCTTCCAGAATCAGTTTGGAACGGGCTTCATGAAAATCTGGTAGCGGATCAGTCTGCTGTAATAGCATGGTAACCCCATCAAACTGCTTGCTCAAGCCTGCAATAAGTTGTAGTACCAAACGTTGATTTTATACCGGAGCATCAACGTTCGCTAATTGATCAGAGAGTTCCTTTATGGCATGACAATAGGAGGAAACATGAGGGTAGTCCACAAGTTTAAGATTGGAGAACTTGTGAGTAAGATGAAGTGCCCTGGTGTTTTTGTTGTTATTAAAGATGTCATGAAGGGCCTTCCATGCAGCAGCAGCAGTAGGCTGAGGTTTGAGGATTGTTCCGATCATTGTTTGTGCAATCGTGCCATAAATCCATTGCAGGACAAGGGCACCGATACGTTTCCGGAGTTTAACATCATCAGCAGTGGAAGACTTATCTTTCTCCGCCGGTGGTGGTGTAGGCGGCTCTGAGGATTCCAAATGGTCTAAGCAATCAAAGGCCTGACAATGAATTCTTAAGAGTGCAGACTAGGAGACATAGAGACTATCATCCATCTCGAGTTCGAGAAGGACGAAAATCTTTATATTCGTCACAGTTAGCGCCGGATGGAGCTTGTCCATGATAGCAGAAGGGTGAAAAGAAAGGGGTTACGATAAGTGTGGATGGAGGGATGGGAGATTATCGCCGGCGAATAGATCACCGGAATAAGGGAGGACGGCGGAGGGAGGTAGGGCCGGCTAGGGTTCGGAGGAGCGTATGGCTCGTGATACCATATTGGAGAGGATATTTGGTGAATATTTTATGTATTCTCATTATTCACAAGTGATCAATATATAATTACATGGAGACCTATGTTACAACTGGGTCCTTGAAGGATAATTAATGTACATGGACTACAACTAATCATATCATCTAATAGTAATTTGTTCTTTTACAGTGGGATGGGGGTTGATAGGGGCGGGGCCGTGGGGGTGGGCTGGGTTTGGGCACAAGATATATAAAGTTCTCAGGGGACTGTTGTTTTCGGGGGGGGGGGGGGGGATTGGGGGATTGGCAATTTTTTTCCTTTTTCTTGGCGTGTGAGAGTTCTTGGGGTGTTCCGTATGCCATTGGCTCCTGTTATTATTTAAGTGTGTTTGGCGTGCGTTTTTTGGTGGGGTGAGATGGGGGGGGGGGTATGGTGACGAGTATCTTGGGGCTATCTTTTATATTGGGTGTGGGGTGCCAATGGCATACATGTTGGCCTTTCGTGTTTTATTCCTTTCGCGTGGGTTTTTTTCATGTTCCTTTTATTGGCCTTGTGTGACAACCCGTATATTCCAGGTTAACTTTAATATTATATTAACGTGCAATTATCTGATTATATATGTGCATTAGACTTAATTTGCCCAAATTAGGTGACTTTACGTGCAAACATAGCCAATCTAGGTCCGACAACAATTACCCGCAATGGAAATCAATCAAAGTTCCTCAACTATTCAAGATGGAACTTCAACAATAAGAAATTCATAAACATTGTTTTGTGAAATCTAAATATAAAAAGGATATTTTATATTTTTCTAAACTATTACGTAATGTCAAACGTATTCCAAACATGTCGTTTATTCGAACGACCATTCTAATCAAACAATAACTTGGTTTTAAATTCTAAAACTAATTCAACTCCAAACAATTTATTTCCTTCAAACTATTTCTTTTGTCAAACAAATTTCATCAACTTTTAAACGTAACCCGCTCACGTCGAGCAAACATTTAAATTAAAATTCGGAATACATCATTAGTGCACTAAAACAACAAAAGCCAAACCATGACAAGTGACATTCCAAATTATCCGTAAACGTCTGCGATAAACAATATTCTTATTGTTACGATCACCCGTTTCACGTCGAAAATCTATTTTCATTTCCGGATATCGTTTTCGCCCGAACAAAGTCTCATTGGACTCGTAGGACCAAACCGGACTCAACCCGACCCGACTCGAGACCCGGTTCGGCCCAGAAAGCCCAATGGGCCTACGGCCCAAACTCTTTTCCTTTTCTTTCTTTTCCTCGGCCCAAACCTCTCGGCCCGTTTTCTTTTTCTTTCTCGGCCCACAGGCCCAACCGGCCCGGCCCGTTACCCCTTCTCCTTCTCCTTCCGAATTGGGCCGAAGCCCAACTCTCTTTTCTTTTTCTTTCCGGGCCGAAGCCCGAGCCCTTTCACCCTTTTCTTTCGGGCCGAAGCCCGTTCCTCCTCCCTTTTTCTTTCGGACCCGAGTTCAACCCTCACCATCAACATTTTCTTTCTCTTTTCTTTATATATAAACCGGCCCATTGTCCCTAACCAAACTAACCCATTTCTCCTAAAACACTAGTTGGTTGTACACCCTAAAGAGCACATGGCTAAACCACCTTGTCATCTTGATTTAACAACACCTTTGTCTCCATTAGTACATAGCATCATGGTTAACCATTGGATAAAGACTTGAACCACTTACAACACCAACATGCTTGTCCCCCATGAGCCACCTAGCCTCCTCTCTTGTCCCTTCTCTTGAGCCGGCCTATACCCCCACCATACTCCTAGATTTCAAATTCCAAGCACATGTACTTGAGAGCTCAAGAACATGGTTCAACCACCTCCTCTTCTTTCTTGTTTTCGGCTACAAACCAACCAAACCAAGCACCCTTTTCGGTTCCCATGTAACCGAGACCACACACCACCACCTAACCATCCCTTTTAAACACCTAAGTCTCTCACTTCTCACTTATCACATTCAAGAAACAAACACACACTTTCTCTCAAACTCTTTCTCTTTCTCTCGGCTCACCTACAAACCGCCACCACCACCACTTTTCTTCACCAACCTCCTCCCATTTCAAGTCCTAAATCTTCTAAACACTTGAGGTAAATCATCAACAACTTCTATTTCATCATCTTTCTTTCATTATTTCTTCTAATCCTTCATAAACAACTCTTTCTAATCTTTGTTTTTCTTGTCAAAATCCATGACAAACTCTTGAACTCTCATCACCATTTCTTTCACATTCAAGATCAAGGTTGGGTTTGGAGCTAAACTTGGAAGCTAGTTCAACAACCCATTAACGTCATTACCGATCCGGAAAGCTCTAAGTGAGAAAAACTTACTTTCTTGGTTATTTTTCTCTAAATCTTTCATTTCTTTATGTCACATGTCATGTTCATGAATAAGTCTTGAATTGGTTGTTGTATGACTTGCTAGCAAACATGTATGTTAGTATGGTTATGTGCTTGTGATGGAAACTAGTTATGTTAAAAAGATTATTGGACAAAATATATATATAACTTGTGTTTTGTTAAAAGAATCACTTTAAATGACCAAGTGTGGACAAATACTAGTTCTTGTATGTTAAAAATAATTTGGAACACTTATCTTGGTGAGAAATAGACATACAAAGTGTTGAAAATCGAATTTCATGAAAAATATAAGTTTTATGAAACTGGGCAGAGATGACACACATTCTGCGTGTCATAAATCTGCTGTCATCTGTGAACTATATGAAGCAAGAACACTGAACAGAGATGACACACATATTCTGCGTGTCATAAAACTGCTGTCATATAGAAAAAAATATACATTTTTCCAAATCTTCAAACACTTGTATTTTGACTTCAAACCAAAACCAAAGTTTACTAAAGGGTGATTTTGGGTCATAAAAGTGTTTACCAAAGATTTAAACATGAAACTTCAAGGAAATAAAAACATGGAATTTATATGACATAAATACTATTTATTTTTATGAAAAATTAAGTTTAAGACTTTTGACAAGTTGTGACCACTTAGGACTTGTAATGTTTTATTAGGGATGCCAAAGATATTTTTCTAAACATACTAAATAATTCGAGAAGTTAAACACTTGGGAACAAAACGGTTAAATATCGTAACGACGACATTTCGATAAAAATTGTAATTTATTTTCGATTTAGAATTGGGTCTAGTCCAAAACATAAAACATGCTTATTTTGACATATAAAAATATTTTATAAAGTTCAAATGGGGAAAAACATGTTTTATAAACAGACCAGACAAAAACTATAACTTTCGGTTACTCGAAAATGTCGGATTTTACAAGTTAAACTTCCACTAATTAATTTGGCAACTCAAAACCCTAAAACACATTAAAACAAGTCTAGTAACAAATCCTAAGTGTTAGGAAAACCTAAAACGTCACAAAACGAGTCGAACCAGTCAAACCGGCGAAACCGGTTAACTGCCGGACAAACCTACACTTAATTTTACCAAAATATAACTTCGTATATTTGTGGAAACATTTATTCATATTAAAGGAAGATTATATTTATTAATCGAAAAGTCCAAAACCTTACAAATATTTAGTGAATTAAATATTTACGATTTTTCCTAACGTTTAATGAAAAATAATCCATATTATTCAATATTTATTTTTCAAACGTAATCATTATTTATTTATTCAAATAAATAATAAACTCCATCAACTTCAATACTATTTATTTGACAATAAATAAGTCCTAGGATTTCCATCACCATCATTGGGTAATAACCAGTCGAGACTTAACCTTGAACATTGAGTGACGTATTCACTAACTCAAGATAGCCAAACCCTAATACGTCATAACATTACTTTGTAGACGTTTGCTAGGCTAAGTTCAACCAAACATATCTGTCATCCACCTTCAAACATGTGAGTTTCACGGCCCCTTTTACTTTTCTGTTTTCTAAACTATGGGGGAGAATTCAATGAATGCCTTTCAATTTCATTTTGTCTGATATTATGATTTCTGTAAGACGTACTGATTGCATGTTCTTTTCATAAACCCCAATCTGTGTATTCATGTTGATTCATGTTATATGCCTAAGTCCCACTATTAATTGGATTCAATTAGTTCATTCGAAACGATAGCTTGTGAATAGATCTATTTGGGTTGACGACCCTGCCCCGACTTGGTCGCTCCAGTCCTGACTCCACGGAAATAGTCAAGGGGTACATTAGTTATTCTGGTCATTCGGTGTACATGGGGTTGGACACCAGGAGTGGGTAAACAGTTAGTTTTGAATTCAAGGTTCATGCTTGATCTTTACAACATCAGAGTCAACAAAAATAATATCATGACGGCCAAACATTGTTTCAAACACTGATTCAAACATTGTTCAAACATTTTCATGTGTCATCAAACCTGTGAACTCACCAACAATTCTGTTGACTTTTTAAATTTCTTGAATTCTCAGGTGATTAAGGATGCAATTCTCAATGTCTTTCTACATAGATCCTGCTTGTCTCATATCATGGTCTGCTTGCCGTGTGTTCATGCATTTCACTTTGGAGATTTAGTCACATTACACCTTAGGGTTGCCCATTACTTAAAATCTCATAACGTTGTCTTTTGAAACTTAACATGTAATTCCACTACTATTTTCCGCTGCCACTGTTTTAAATATTT
This sequence comes from Deinandra increscens subsp. villosa, assembly GCA_039602395.1. Lineage (NCBI taxonomy): Eukaryota > Viridiplantae > Streptophyta > Magnoliopsida > Asterales > Asteraceae > Deinandra > Deinandra increscens. The sequence continues at coordinate 1,058,794 of JBCNJP010000013.1, forward strand.
AAATAAATGTTTAAGAATTATGTTTTTGAAAGACAAATGACTTTTCTAAATATTCACTTAGATGTCAATCATTCATAACCATGACCATGATGCCAAATCAGTCACATGCCCACATTCAGCCATTCTCGGGGTGTGACAGACGTGGTATCAGAGCCATGGTTATAGTGAATTAGGATGCATCGGTCTGCACCTAGTCTATAACCTAAGCTCTGCATCATTCATTCGTGTGTGTGTGCATTCATGCATTGCCTTGTATGTGTGCTAACCTGCAAACTTTTGTGCCTTACTGTCTGAGATAATTGCCTAATATATTATTATATATTATTGTTATAACTTGGAAACGTCACATCATGGCAAACAAGAAGAATATCGTGATACCATCGGACTCTGAGCCAGAGCCCAATTACGCACCATCTTCATCTGACTACGTATCTGATTCACCGGAGTATACACCGACGAATCCTGTCCCAGAGACGGCACCAGCTCAGGAGCACTCATCTCGTCTACCTCCGCCCAGGAGCATGTGGGATCCTATCACGTCTGACGACGAGATCAATGACGACCCCGTTGAACCTGTTCCTGCTACATACTTCCCTCTTCTAGCTATTATGTCTGTTCCTGACCCCATTGTTTCCACTCCTATCATTCCTGAGCCTATTCCATCTGTCCATGTCATTGACCATTCTTCTTCCGAACCGACACCGACGCACCGTTCGTATTGTTTTAGTACAGTAGGCCCTAGGCTTAAGTTCACACCAAGGACGTCTGCTATTCGTTGTCGTCCCGTGACTTCAACCCCTGTTGACGAGCCTACCCCAAAAAGGGCAGTGCATATCTAATCCACTAATTATTCCTTCCGTTCACGAGGTCGGAGAATCCTTTGCCTCTGTTGCTGCTCGCACTTCCACTATTCTAGATGACTTTCCCATTCGTCTGTTGACCTTGTTTCAGTTCAATCTCGTTTTCCGATCACAACGACGCCATTCGTCGTGTGATTTCCGAGCTTCGTTCTTTGCTAGCATACGATACTATTCAGATTCTCGAGTCACGACTCTCTGCGAACGAGGATTAATCCACTGCTGATGGCTATGCTATGGATTTCGTTGCACGCCAACATGACTGATGTATTCAGTGTTGTCACTACGCTAACGATGGAGTCTTTTGAGAGACGTATGCTAGCTGTGGAGGAGACCATACTGCTGTTAACCGTTGAACAACCGAGCTCCCTCACCTCCACCTGTCCCTTGAACGCTGAGCAAATCAAGGCTCTAGTCGCTCAGTGCATCGCTGATTCTATAGCCGCTAATGAAGCCGCTTGTGCCGCTGGAGGACACCACGAGGGTTCTCCTAGTGGTAAGATCGCCCCGACAAAAGTTGGAAACCCGAGAAAATGATTACCAAGAATTGTTTTCAAGGTTATGTCTAATATTTTAGGTGCCCGAGAATGTATTACAAGGATCTTATGAACTGTGAGTCCATCACTTTAAGGGTACTGAGGGTGCCGTAGGTCTTGTTCATAGTTTGAAAAGACCATATCTGTTTTCCGCGTCGACAATTGTCCTGATCATTCCAAGGTTAAATTTTCCGCCTGCACGTTCATGGACAGTGCTCTCACATGGTGGAATTCACATGCTGAAACTGTTGGAACTGATCTAACATTGCTAGCCACACAAAGCGTTTCATGACCTCGCCCATCCCTGTCTTACAATGGTGATACCATTGTACAAGAAAATTTACGCATTAGGACTTCCAATATTCAAGTGGATGTAATGTCTTCCAACCGAACCACTCTGCAAAGCGCAGTTCGTCTGGCACATAATCTGACTTACCAGGCTGCACGCCAAGGTGCGTCCTTTGCTGGGAAGACTTCTAATTCAAAGCTTGTTGTTGATGTTTGTTCTTCTCCTTATCCTTCTCCTAGAAAGGAATTTGACCGTAAGAGAAAGTGCAGTCATCATGGCAAGAAATGTTCTAAGAGGCGATCAGAAGTAACTTGAAAAAGCCCTTGAACCAGTCAAGGATTTTGTTTCCTTTGCTCCTGTCCAAGAAACAAAGAAGTCTGGCTACACAGGGAACCTGCCCCTGTGTTCAAAATGTAACTTTCACCATGCCCAGGATTGCAGTCTCGTGTACTGTAACAACTGCAAGACGAAAGGTAACCTGGCCAGAGACTGCCCTTCCAGAACCTGTTACGGTTGTGGAGCTGTTTGAACTGCCCGTGGAAAGAGCCTTTGTGATGAATGCTAGAGGAGCCTGACAGAACCCAAATACTGTCACCCGTACGTTCACCCTTAACGATTATTATGCCTCTGTTCTGTTTGATACTGGAGCCGAGAAAAGCTTTGTGTCCACTGATTTTTGCCTTTAAAATCACCCCCAAGTGCGTTAGACACTAAGTACTCCGTAGAACTAGCAGATGGTAGTTTAATCGAAACCGACAAGGTTACAAAAATTGCTCTTTGCGTCTTTCCGATCATTCGTTTAGCATTAACTTGTGGCCCGTCGACTTGGGAAGATATGACATCGTAATTGGCATGGATTAGTTGTCAAAGAACCATGCGGAAATGGCTTGTCATCACAAGCAAGTCAGGATCCCATTGGAAAATGGTGAAACTCTAGTCATTCAAGGTGAAAAGAGTGGAGCCAAGCTAGACATTGTATCTTGTGTAAGAACTCGTAGATATCTTCATAAGGGAGGTCATGCCATCTTGGCACACGTATCCAAAAAGGAATCAAAAGAGAAGTCACTGCAGGATGTTCGCACCGCCCGCGAATTTCTTGAAGTATTCCCTGAAGATTTGCCAGGCCTGCCGCCGACTAGACAAGTAATGTTCCGAATCGATCTTGTTCTAGGTGCTGCCCCCGTAGCCCATTCTTCCTATCGCCTTACCTCTCCTGCAATACATGAGTTGTCCAATCAGTTGCAAGAATTATTGGATAAGAGATTCATTCGACCCAGTCGCTCCCCTGGGGTTCTCCTGTTCTTTTCGCTAAAAAGAAAGATGGATCTTTCGCATGTGTATCGATTATTGCGAGCTGGACAAGTTGCCTGTGAAGAACCGTTACCCGCTTACAAGGATCGACGACCCGTTCGACCAGCTTCAAGGATCAATCTATTGCTCAAAGATTGATCTGCGGTCCGGTTATCATCAGTTGAGAGTTCGTGAAGAAGTCATTGCAAAGACTGCTCTCAGAACCCATTATAGTCACTAAGAGTTTTTAGAAATGTTGTTTGGCTTGACAAACGCACTAGTCGTATTCATGGACTTGGTGAATTAAGTGTGCAAGCCATACTTGAAAAAGTTTGTTATTGTGCTCATCGACGATATCTTGATCTACTCCATCTAAAATCCGTCAATTCCTAGGTCTTGCTAGTTGCTATCAAAGGTTTATCGAAAACTTTTCAAAGATAGCTCAACCGTTGACTACTCTCACCGAAAAAGACAAGAAGTTTGTCTTGAATTCTAAAGTTGAGTCTGCCTTTCAATTGTAAAAGCGGAAGTTGCATAATGCACCAATTCTGTCCTTGCCTGAAGGAACGAATGATTTCGTAGTATATTGCAACGCAACCCGCCGAGGCTTAGGATGTGTACTTATGCAATGAGGTAAATTCATCTTCTATGTCTCCCGTCAATTGCAACCACATGAAAGAAATTACTCGACTCACAATATTGAACTCGGAACTGTTGTTTTTGCTCTAAAAACTTGGAGACATTATCTTTACGGTACAAAGTGTACGCTATACACTGACCATAAGAGTCTTCAGCATATATCCAATCAGAAAGAGCTTAACATGAGACAACTCCGTTAGGTAGAACTACACAACGATTATGAGTGTGAAATCCGTTACCATCCTGGTAAAGCTAATGTAGTCGCCGACGCATTTAGCTGGAAGGATCGAGTGAAACCTCGCGTTCGTGCCCTTAGATTGACCATTCAATCCGACCTCATATCTCTCCTTCAGGAAACCCGACGGAGCATCCAACTCCATGGATAGACTCAGAATACCCAACTCCGGTCCTGTAAAGAAATTGGTCTTAGACAAAACCCATAAATCAAGATTTTCTCTTCACCCTAATTCTGATGAGAAGTATCATGGTTTGAAAGAGTTGTATTGGTGGCCTAACATGAAGGCTAAAATCGCCACATACGTTGGTAAGTGCATGATTTGTGCGAAAGTCAAAGCCGAATACCAAAAGCCCTCTGGTTTACTCGTTCAACCTAAAAACCCCTAACGGGAATGGGAAGAAATCTCGAGGGACTTCATTACCAATTTGCTAAGGACCCAATTCAAAATAATGTGATTGGGGTAATCGTAGACTGCTTAACTAAGTCTGCTCACTTCCTACATATCCAGACATCCTATACCACCGAGCAACTTGCCAAAATCTACATGAAAGAAATGGTGTCTCGCCACGGAGTACCTGTTTCTATCATCTCTGACCGAGATATTCGTTTTACCGCTGGATTTTGGAAATCTCTTCAGAAAGCTTTGGGTACTCGTATCGACATGAGTACAACCTATCATCCACAAACGGATGGTCGAAGCGAGAGAATGATTCAAACCCTTTAGGACACATTTTGTGCCTGTGTGATTGATTTTGGTAATGGTTTGGATGACCATCTACCTTTAGCTGAGCTTTCATATAGCAACAGCTATCACACTAAAATTCAAAGCCGCATTCCTGTCACTAATGTGACTTGGAACTTTCGAGATGCTAAAAAAAAAAATCCGACCGATAGTTAATCGGCCTAAGCTATCTCATGAGCTTAACAGTGTTCCCGACACATTCCATGTTCTGACAAGAGCTGAAAACTCAGAATAGGTGAAACCTAGGCTGATCATGCGAGACAAATCACAATTGTGGGTGCACACATAATTGTAATCTGGACTGCATGAAAATCCTGGTGGAACTTATTGCGTGAGTGATTATGCCTAGCCTAGAACTTCTAATTCAGAATCCTATACATCTAAATGACCAACGCTCATCTTCAAAAGAACCATTCTTGATGGCCTATCAACTCCCTTTCATTCGTATACCCGTGGCAATCCTCGGATCATGTGAACCTTGAAATGTGTTACCCGCCTGGGAAAAGCGTGGTAAGTAAAACCCTCGCTACATTGGCCTCTTTGAATTCATTGAAAATATTAGACCAGTAGCATAACATCTTCAGTTGCCGCCTGAACTTAGAAAAGTTCACGATGCATTTCACGTCAGCAACTTGAAAAAGTGTCTGTCTGACGAATCTGTTGTCATTCCTATGGACGAGATAGAGATTGACGATCGTCTTCGTTTTATCAGGGCTCCTACTGGAATCCGCGACCATGAGGTTAAGCGATTAAAACAACGTCGGAAACCCTATTGTGAAAGTTCATTGGACTCACGTCGAGGTCCTGAATACACATGGGAACGAGAAGATCAAAGGCGTTAAGGTATCCACATGTCTTTGCCAGTGATGCCAACTCCGGTATTCAAGACTAAATTTCGGGACGAAATTTCTCTAACCGGGGGAGTATGTGACAACCCGTATATTCCAGGTTAACTTTAATATTATATTAACGTGCAATTATCTGATTATATATGTGCATTAGACTTAATTTGCCCAAATTAGGTGACTTTACGTGCAAACATAGCCAATCTAGGTCCGACAACAATTACCCGCAATGGAAATCAATCAAAGTTCCTCAACTATTCAAGATGGAACTTCAACAATAAGAAATTCATAAACATTGTTTTGTGAAATCTAAATATAAAAAGGATATTTTATATTTTTCTAAACTATTACGTAATGTCAAACGTATTCCAAACATGTCGTTTATTCGAACGACCATTCTAATCAAACAATAACTTGGTTTTAAATTCTAAAACTAATTCAACTCCAAACAATTTATTTCCTTCAAACTATTTCTTTTGTCAAACAAATTTCATCAACTTTTAAACGTAACCCGCTCACGTCGAGCAAACATTTAAATTAAAATTCGGAATACATCATTAGTGCACTAAAACAACAAAAGCCAAACCATGACAAGTGACATTCCAAATTATCCGTAAACGTCTGCGATAAACAATATTCTTATTGTTACGATCACCCGTTTCACGTCGAAAATCTATTTTCATTTCCGGATATCGTTTTCGCCCGAACAAAGTCTCATTGGACTCGTAGGACCAAACCGGACTCAACCCGACCCGACTCGAGACCCGGTTCGGCCCAGAAAGCCCAATGGGCCTACGGCCCAAACTCTTTTCCTTTTCTTTCTTTTCCTCGGCCCAAACCTCTCGGCCCGTTTTCTTTTTCTTTCTCGGCCCACAGGCCCAACCGGCCCGGCCCGTTACCCCTTCTCCTTCTCCTTCCGAATTGGGCCGAAGCCCAACTCTCTTTTCTTTTTCTTTCCGGGCCGAAGCCCGAGCCCTTTCACCCTTTTCTTTCGGGCCGAAGCCCGTTCCTCCTCCCTTTTTCTTTCGGACCCGAGTTCAACCCTCACCATCAACATTTTCTTTCTCTTTTCTTTATATATAAACCGGCCCATTGTCCCTAACCAAACTAACCCATTTCTCCTAAAACACTAGTTGGTTGTACACCCTAAAGAGCACATGGCTAAACCACCTTGTCATCTTGATTTAACAACACCTTTGTCTCCATTAGTACATAGCATCATGGTTAACCATTGGATAAAGACTTGAACCACTTACAACACCAACATGCTTGTCCCCCATGAGCCACCTAGCCTCCTCTCTTGTCCCTTCTCTTGAGCCGGCCTATACCCCCACCATACTCCTAGATTTCAAATTCCAAGCACATGTACTTGAGAGCTCAAGAACATGGTTCAACCACCTCCTCTTCTTTCTTGTTTTCGGCTACAAACCAACCAAACCAAGCACCCTTTTCGGTTCCCATGTAACCGAGACCACACACCACCACCTAACCATCCCTTTTAAACACCTAAGTCTCTCACTTCTCACTTATCACATTCAAGAAACAAACACACACTTTCTCTCAAACTCTTTCTCTTTCTCTCGGCTCACCTACAAACCGCCACCACCACCACTTTTCTTCACCAACCTCCTCCCATTTCAAGTCCTAAATCTTCTAAACACTTGAGGTAAATCATCAACAACTTCTATTTCATCATCTTTCTTTCATTATTTCTTCTAATCCTTCATAAACAACTCTTTCTAATCTTTGTTTTTCTTGTCAAAATCCATGACAAACTCTTGAACTCTCATCACCATTTCTTTCACATTCAAGATCAAGGTTGGGTTTGGAGCTAAACTTGGAAGCTAGTTCAACAACCCATTAACGTCATTACCGATCCGGAAAGCTCTAAGTGAGAAAAACTTACTTTCTTGGTTATTTTTCTCTAAATCTTTCATTTCTTTATGTCACATGTCATGTTCATGAATAAGTCTTGAATTGGTTGTTGTATGACTTGCTAGCAAACATGTATGTTAGTATGGTTATGTGCTTGTGATGGAAACTAGTTATGTTAAAAAGATTATTGGACAAAATATATATATAACTTGTGTTTTGTTAAAAGAATCACTTTAAATGACCAAGTGTGGACAAATACTAGTTCTTGTATGTTAAAAATAATTTGGAACACTTATCTTGGTGAGAAATAGACATACAAAGTGTTGAAAATCGAATTTCATGAAAAATATAAGTTTTATGAAACTGGGCAGAGATGACACACATTCTGCGTGTCATAAATCTGCTGTCATCTGTGAACTATATGAAGCAAGAACACTGAACAGAGATGACACACATATTCTGCGTGTCATAAAACTGCTGTCATATAGAAAAAAATATACATTTTTCCAAATCTTCAAACACTTGTATTTTGACTTCAAACCAAAACCAAAGTTTACTAAAGGGTGATTTTGGGTCATAAAAGTGTTTACCAAAGATTTAAACATGAAACTTCAAGGAAATAAAAACATGGAATTTATATGACATAAATACTATTTATTTTTATGAAAAATTAAGTTTAAGACTTTTGACAAGTTGTGACCACTTAGGACTTGTAATGTTTTATTAGGGATGCCAAAGATATTTTTCTAAACATACTAAATAATTCGAGAAGTTAAACACTTGGGAACAAAACGGTTAAATATCGTAACGACGACATTTCGATAAAAATTGTAATTTATTTTCGATTTAGAATTGGGTCTAGTCCAAAACATAAAACATGCTTATTTTGACATATAAAAATATTTTATAAAGTTCAAATGGGGAAAAACATGTTTTATAAACAGACCAGACAAAAACTATAACTTTCGGTTACTCGAAAATGTCGGATTTTACAAGTTAAACTTCCACTAATTAATTTGGCAACTCAAAACCCTAAAACACATTAAAACAAGTCTAGTAACAAATCCTAAGTGTTAGGAAAACCTAAAACGTCACAAAACGAGTCGAACCAGTCAAACCGGCGAAACCGGTTAACTGCCGGACAAACCTACACTTAATTTTACCAAAATATAACTTCGTATATTTGTGGAAACATTTATTCATATTAAAGGAAGATTATATTTATTAATCGAAAAGTCCAAAACCTTACAAATATTTAGTGAATTAAATATTTACGATTTTTCCTAACGTTTAATGAAAAATAATCCATATTATTCAATATTTATTTTTCAAACGTAATCATTATTTATTTATTCAAATAAATAATAAACTCCATCAACTTCAATACTATTTATTTGACAATAAATAAGTCCTAGGATTTCCATCACCATCATTGGGTAATAACCAGTCGAGACTTAACCTTGAACATTGAGTGACGTATTCACTAACTCAAGATAGCCAAACCCTAATACGTCATAACATTACTTTGTAGACGTTTGCTAGGCTAAGTTCAACCAAACATATCTGTCATCCACCTTCAAACATGTGAGTTTCACGGCCCCTTTTACTTTTCTGTTTTCTAAACTATGGGGGAGAATTCAATGAATGCCTTTCAATTTCATTTTGTCTGATATTATGATTTCTGTAAGACGTACTGATTGCATGTTCTTTTCATAAACCCCAATCTGTGTATTCATGTTGATTCATGTTATATGCCTAAGTCCCACTATTAATTGGATTCAATTAGTTCATTCGAAACGATAGCTTGTGAATAGATCTATTTGGGTTGACGACCCTGCCCCGACTTGGTCGCTCCAGTCCTGACTCCACGGAAATAGTCAAGGGGTACATTAGTTATTCTGGTCATTCGGTGTACATGGGGTTGGACACCAGGAGTGGGTAAACAGTTAGTTTTGAATTCAAGGTTCATGCTTGATCTTTACAACATCAGAGTCAACAAAAATAATATCATGACGGCCAAACATTGTTTCAAACACTGATTCAAACATTGTTCAAACATTTTCATGTGTCATCAAACCTGTGAACTCACCAACAATTCTGTTGACTTTTTAAATTTCTTGAATTCTCAGGTGATTAAGGATGCAATTCAATGTCTTTCTACATAGATCCTGCTTGTCTCATATCATGGTCTGCTTGCCGTGTGTTCATGCATTTCACTTTGGAGATTTAGTCACATTACACCTTAGGGTTGCCCATTACTTAAAATCTCATAACGTTGTCTTTTGAAACTTAACATGTAATTCCACTACTATTTTCCGCTGCCACTGTTTTAAATATTTAAATAAATGTTTAAGAATTATGTTTTTGAAAGACAAATGACTTTTCTAAATATTCACTTAGATGTCAATCATTCATAACCATGACCATGATGCCAAATCAGTCACATGCCCACATTCAGCCATTCTCGGGGTGTGACACCTTGTCCTTTGTTTGGGTTCCGCTATCTTTCGTGGTTGGTGACGATGTCGGTTCTGTATTGAACGACGGTTCATACTCTTGTTATGTCTGGGGTGGCATTTAGGTGGGCATATGGATTGGCTCCTATGTGATTTTGGGTGGGTTCATTACCTTGGGGTGTGTGTGTTGTGTTTGGTGGCTACACATGTTACTTGGCGATATCTTAGGTGCGTTTTGGTGTGTGTATGGGATTTAGTTTTGAGTTAGGGGTATTTGGGGTGGTGTTGTGTCAACGGGCCATGTGACATGTGTATTTTCTTTTCGTGTTGGTTTTTTCTTCTTTGCGTGTGGGCATGTTGAGTATTAAACTGGGTTGGATTTTGGGTGGTGTTCCTGCTGGTCTTACACTAAAGGAGATTTCGTTGGTTTTGTTCATGGGTCGGGTTTATCCTTTCAACGTAATGGGACTTTGAGTTTGGGACGGTATGTATAGATTATGAGCTGAGTGGAGATATTGCTGTTGCTACCATGGGGTTGCGTTAATAATAAGGATATTGGATCATTGTTTATGATTAAGAAGTGCTTGGAAGATTTTGGCTAGTCCCGAATTGGGAGTCAAGATTGTTGCTGGGTTGATAGAAATGGGTCTTTGGTGATGAAGCTTTAATATGGGTTTTGGTTGTTGTGTTCTCACAAGGGGATCAGAACTCTTGCCCTTAGGCATTTGGATTGCTCCTCATGGTGTTTGGAGTCACTGCTATGGCATTTAAATTGCTCATTCATGATTTTTTTGGGTTCTGTGTTAAAGGGATGAATTTTGTGAAGGAAGATCTCTTCATTTTTTGGACTTCTGGAGCTGACATCGTGTTAACATCGACTCACTGGGTGCTAGCTGATTACACCTTGTTGCGGTTTTTCTTTTGGATTAGTTTTTTGGTTTTCATCTGGGTTGCCAATTCTTGTATGTTGTGCTTGTTTGTTATTCTCTTGTATGTACTTTTACTAGCATCTTGCTAGTGTTATTGGTATGATTTGATGTTAAAAAAAATTAATAATAACCTACTCGTGTATGAACAATTACAAAGGAAGTAACTTACAAAGTGCAAATGATTTAATTAAAAAGAAATGGAACAAACTGAAACTCAACAGCGGGTATACGAATCAAATTATTCCCCTAATATACAAAGTCTAACTTGAGTACTATTCATGTTTATCATATAACTGGGATAGAACCCGTATGTTATACGGGTTAAATCAAAAAAAAATTTTGGTAAAGGGTTATACGGGTTAAATCATTAGAAAATATGTATAATTGATAATTCATGCATACTCGTTTTATTACCCGAATAACGTATTACATTACATTTAATAAAGTTATAATTCATAATATGGTATTGGTGACTTTATCTTCTTCATAAAAAATATTTAGAGCATGTCTCTACTTGTATATTTGGAAAAATACAACATAAACATGATCATGTTTAAAAATGGTTGTTAGAAAAACAAATCAACCTTGAATAGTGACTAACACTAACTTATGATTTGACAAACCTGAGACTTTAACTTTCTATAGAAAGTTAGGTGAGTAAAAATTTTATCAAAATTATAATGAACATATTCTAATTGTTGAGTATAAAGTCTAAATTATAATCAGAATATTATAATGTTAAATCAATTAAAAAAATTATCTTGGTATATATTAGAAAACGTACAATTGTATTAGTCATGGTGTTTAAAATTTCCAATTTGAATGAACATGGATCATTTGATATGATAGAAAAACTATTTAATATTGGATATTATGAACAAAAATATTATCGTTTACGGATTTCTCTATAAATAGTATCATCCACAATGTTGATTGGATTTGTAAAACAATATTAGTTATTCATTTATTATAATATTAAATATGATTTGCTCAATTATATTTGAAAAACACGGTAAATAAATGTTTATTGGTATTTTATAAGTTTTTTAAATATTTATTAAATGAAAATAATAATAGCTAAAAAAGGACTTTAAATAAAAATTAGATGTAAATTAATATATGATTGTCATAATTACATAAATATAATTATATAAAAATATATCATGATTATAAGGGATATAATTTCCAAAAAAAGAATTTATTAGGGAGTAGATTTGGGAGGGAAAATTTGTGTTAGAATGATTCTAGTGTTGACAAGTGTCAACAATTGTAATTGTTTATTAGAGTAGGAAGATATTTCTAATGCATATCTTACAACACACTAAAGCATTTACTCAATTTCTTTAGGATATAATATGTGCAAAGCTTAGTGTACAAGATTATGATGCCAGAAAGACTTTCTTTGGATCACTTCCACTTGAACAGATTTATCTCTATGCCCCAGGGTTTCTCTCTCTTAAATCTCATCACCTATTTTCAAGATGGTGATTTTACCGACAATCTTCTCCAGCATATCTCCGATCCACCGTCCGACTGGTGATGTAGAACGTTCAGGCGATTCATCGAGTTCCAGGATCGTTTCAGAAGAGCCCTCGGTCTGTTGAGGAAGAACATTCAAGCGAATTCAAGTGAAATCTTAAATCGACTCAATCGATTTGGTGAGGAAGAATATTCAAGTGATTCAGGTGAGGTACATGATGTCGACTTTATTCTTTCTTTCCGTTGTCCTTTAATCAAGTCCAGTTTCACCATTTCTTTATTAAAGATAATGAGAAATTGGATTTCAGTTTCTATGGTTGATTTCCACATTTATATAATCGGTTTATCTTAATTGCGGCTTCTACTCACAAATTAGATTTCCTTTACTAAGTAGTTGTTTTTTCCGTTTATGAATACATTTAGATTTTTATAGGTATGCTAGCTTTTCTAGAGTGGAGGTTATTTTGAAGTTATTACTGCTCCCATTGAAGTTTTTTATTATGCTAGAGGTATGAATGCTCCCATCAAAGAGATCCATATGAGCTAATTGATTTTTTTAGCTATTTGATTTAGTCTATTTTTAATTTATTATTTTGTTTTCATGCTCAGTTAGCAGGTGATTTGTTTGACCATCCAAATTTCCACTTGATGGCAGAACGAAAGTATTTGTCATTTACAAAGTAAAATATGTTTTGTTGCTAATATTTGCTGATGACATCTATAAGGTTAGTGGACCTTTTTCACTATTGATGTCTCATGGATCTTATTGTGTCTATTAAACTTTAAATCTTTGCTAATGAAAGAAGGCATGATGAGTTGACCAAGACTATCAATTGGTTAATTTTTTTGTTATATGTATGCCTATAATCAAATATTTACCAACAATTCTATAGTTGATGATTATGTTAGGCTCTGTTTATGGGCTGATGTATATGAGGTCCTCCCTATTTGCAGGTTCAAAGTCAATTACGTTATGAAGACTTCGGGCCACACATAAAGATAAACAATGTGCTTACAGGTTATTCTTTAATTGACATCAAATTTGTTAAAAAAAATTGTAATCTAAAAGTATCCCTTATTAACATATTTCATAAGAAAGGGAAATAGCATTGAATTGGTCCATCAGAAAGACAACTACACTATAATCAGAGTATGATGATTATGTTAGGCTCTGTTTATGGGTTGATGTATATATACTCCTCTCTATTTGCAGGTTCAAAGTCTATTATGTTATGAAGACCTGGGACCATGAATAAAGATAAACAATGTGCTTATAGGTAATTCTTTAGTTAACATCATTTTTAAAACAATTGTAATCTAAAATAATTTCTCATAAACAAATTTTCATAGTAAAAGTAAATAGTTTTGAATTGGCTAATCAAAATGCCATATATATATATGCTAGATATAGCATTGGTTGGATAAATGTTTTGTTTTATATTTTTTTTACTTAACAAGGTGTCAAAGATGCTTCTCTTCTTGAAGCATGAGATTGGTGTGCATCATTATGGTTTAATGCACGTAATGAAGGGACCCATTGAAATATTATTCTAATAGCTAATTTGTGTCTTATGTTTGTTACATATAGTTAATTGGCTGGGTTGGACTAAGTTGAATAGTTGAAGCTGAAATCATTAATTTGGACTTGGAGTGAGTGCAATAGGGCCTCCATAACAGTAGCATGAAAAAGAAACTTCAATTTGAAAGCAGATACAAACATGCACTTATTGTGTATATAATTTATTGTTTTGTAATGCTTATAAAAAACTTTTCTGTATTGGACACGTTGACTTTAAAGACTATTCTACCTAAATTTTTAACGAGGGAATGATGCATTTTGAAAAGCCCCCCTGTTACCACATGCTCTTTTTGGTTGTATTAATGAGGGAAGCAAACATTTTGAAAAGTTCCTCGATCTATAACCACATGACTACAAGAAACAGACATCGATGCAGGACGTAGATTGCATATATATAACCTAATGCTACTATAGACTTGCAGTTTGTAGTGTATAGTTTAGAATGTAGTGTATGGTTTAATCAACAGATTTTATGTTGGTGTCATATATGCCTACAAACATATATTATGCTTCTGGATTTACAGAAAAAAAAATGCAAATACTATATGCCCAGGAGATATGTTTCTCCCAGAGAATTAAATGCGGTTTGATACATAGGAATGACACATTTATGATAGCAAATACGTCAAACAGTTATGCAACTTTAAACGACGATGCATAGGTATAAACGACGGTCATTAAACCGTCTCCGCGGCAACGCGCGGGTCGAAACATCTAGTTAAATAATACAAAAAGCAGATGGTTGGTGAGACACAACCATCACTATTCATAAGAAATTGACCATACACAATTTGACACGTGGCTTTATATATTTTGTTTTTTTCTTTTTTGGGTTTTTTTTATTTTTTTATTGAGTATTGAAAGAAAAGAAAAGAGTCCATACACAACAAGCAGAAATTGAAAATTGTAACATTGAAGATTTGACAGGTGTCATGATCTTTATTTGGTTTCTTGCCTTTTTCATATTTTTAAATTAAAAATAAAATACATTTTAAAATTATAAATAAAATACATTTTTAATTAAAAAAAAATTGTTTGTTACAATTATTTATTAAAAACCATTGTTGTTTTAGTTTCAAAGGAACCATCGCTGAAAAAATCAATTTTAAATTAGATTAAAAGAACCATTGTTGTTTCTTTTTAAAAGGAACCATCGCTAAAAAAAAATCAATTTTAAATTAAAAGAAACAATTTTAAACAAAATATTTGTTTCTTACAATTTTAGATTAAAAGAACCATCGTTTTTTGCCTATGAGTAAAAAAAACGTGAGTGCGGTAAAAATCTTATTTTTTCATAACTTTTATAAAGGTTTTATATATTTCTTCGCTATGAGTAAAAAAAAGGAGTGTCAATAAAAAAAGGGTTATGTAATTGCCTGATCATTAAAAAAATAAAATTATATATATTCTTTTTAAAACATGAGGCAGTCAAAGTGAGGTAGGTCAACATTATCATACTTATTTTTTCCTCCGATTTCGTGTGTTACTCAATTTGCAAGACGATGCCATGTACAACCTGTCTTCGATGGCCACCTGCTTCACTGACTGCCCTCAATTTTAGTATGGAAGTTGTCCTTCCTTCGTTGTAATGTGCGTTTCTCACTCATACGAACCCTTTACAGCATGCTTCCATCCCCATCCTCTTCTACAGTCGTCTACTGTTACGCCCATATCTCCCTCTACCCTGCTTACCTACCTTACGGTGAGGTCTTCCTATATCATAATCGTTCAACAAGTTTATTGAAGCAGAGTTTGTTTCTTCTGCATTTGGTTAGTCTTTTTCTCTTTGAAATTCGTTTTTTCTTTATGCTCTTAATAATTTTGGCCTCAATCAGCCAGTTTATCTTTACGAGTTTTAATTATGCCGTTTCAGATTAGTGGTTTATACAGTTTTGGTTGTATTCGTCTTATGTTTGACATCACTGTTTTTAGAATTTAAAAGGATATGTGTTTTGATTATGTTTAACATAATTTTTTGGTTTATGTTCTGCTGTTGGGTTTGTTAGTGTTGTGTTAAGGAAATTTTTTCCATCCCTATTTTGGGTTTGTTCTCCTCTTTATTACCAGCTGAAGGTGTTTTACAAAAATTTTCAATTTTTTGTGGTCTTTTGGAACTCTTATCTATATTATTTTAACTTCATTGTATATGGTTGTTCTATTTGTAGGTTACTTTACCTGTTATTGTTGCTGGGTGTTCGAAGGTATGTGTGTTTGTAACACAGCTTTATTGTTATCTTGGTTTTAAAGTTCTATTACCTTTGTATCGTGCTATAGATGTTTTGGCATGGTTGTTAATCGTGATGCTTAGCCTTTGTTAAGTCATTTCATTTTTTAAACCTTTCGGTTTTTATTTTAAAATTTTGTTAGCAGTTCATGGTGTCTAAGTTTGATTTCATTTTTGTTTTTTTTAGATGTGCATGTGTATTTTGGGATGTTGTTTGGCTATTAATCCATAAAACTGTTTCGGGTGCTAATATTGTCCCTTTACCAACTTTTTGTTGTGTATTTTGGGGGTTTTATGGGTATTAAGCCATGAAACTGTTTTGGGTTTTTGGGGTGTTTCTTAGTGCTTAGTTTTTTATGTGTTTTTAAAATTAAAGCCTCAAAAAATGTTTTGTTATGCTTAGGCCTTTTGGTGTGGACTGGCCTGTTCTTATGCATTCATATTTTCTTACCTATGGTGTGTCAACTAAATCAATAAACCTTTGATCTACCTTGATTGTTTTGAAGTTACAAACGTCAGTTTCATAAGTGTTATGTTCCATGTAATGTTTGTTAACGCTTTCGTTTCTTGAGCTATAATGGGTAAGCTCAAACAATAAAGCATTGGTCTACGTTGATTCTTTAAAGGTTACATTTGTTTTATGCAAACGAGGGATCGACAATGGAACCACGGTCTCCCGTCGCAACGCGCGGACGGGTAAACAACTCGTATGTTTCAAAAGATTTTAGGAAAGAGAAAGAAAATTTGATAATTCTAGATTAGTAATTTGTGAAAATATTTTAGATGAAGAATATATAAGCTTCGAAAAATTATTAGCAAAATATTATTGGTTTGAGAAAGGTAATAATTTGGAAAAACCTTAACGAAGGCTTCGGGTCAAAACCCGGATCCTTTAAAACAAATTGCGGGTTTACCGAAGAACCCGTGTGTTTCCCAAGGTACAATCGGCTAAATCGATTATACGGTCGAGATGACTCTAAACCCGAAAATACCTTCATGTTCTTGAAGATCGAAGAAAGTTCTTGAGAGAAATTCTGATGAAGATGGGAAAGAGAGAAAATAATTTATATTATGAATACTTTGTGTAATGAGCCTCAACCCATGAGGCTCTTTTTATAATGGTTAGGAGGTGTGAATTCATTTTTAATTGACTTAATTTTTTTGCTTTAGGACGTTTTCCGGCTCAACTCATTTTCTGGTTCATCTTTTACTGCTGAACTAAAGTGCAATGTGCGCCCATACGCACACGCCATGTGCGCGCGTGTGCGAGTGCAAGTTAGGGTGCTTCACCCCTTAAGGTCCAAGAGATGTCTTCTACTAAAGAAAACAATTTTGGTAGAGTTCTCACCTTATTAACCACTCCAAGTTTCATACCCCATCCAATGTGGGATGACTTTTCCTCTCAATTTTCGCAGCTTTCACAGCTGTGAAACCTTAACTTTGAGCTTCGATATCTCATTCATATGATCTCGGTTTTGGACGTGATTTGGTGCATTAGAAAACTCTCACAGCGTACTACACAAATCTAGAAAATACAGATGCATTAATCGCAGTTAAATGCATTTTATTTATGTCCAAAGTTAGTAAAAAACTATTTTTCACACTTTACTGAAAATAACTCACTTTTCACTAATTTTCTTCCAAAATTCCAACATATGTTTTATTTATATATAATAATACAAGAAAATCCTTCACGTTGAAATTATTTTACTCTTACAACTCCATTTTATATATAATAAAATATTTAAATAGAGAATATTCTCATCACACGACCATTACATTCGATATATAGTTAAATATTTTTAAAGAACTCCATAATCCAAAAGGGAGAAACCCTGCAAATAATTTTTACAGAAGTGAATCCAGCTTCTTTAGTCAAGACGTCGAATTCTTTTAATGTTCGCTCTTTGCCACCAGGGTTAGCAATCAACATGAGCAGATCACTACCGAGGGCACTTTTAGAAAGTTCGTCGCTATAACTAATAGCACTTTCAGGGTCGGGAACGATTTGTTCTGCGACCACCACTTTATCGCACTCGGGCAATGCCGTCCAACAGTTTATTAAAAGCTTGATGCAATAACGGTCACCCCAGTCATGAAGTATCCACTAAAGAAAAGAAAATCGTCGTGGTTATTCAATAAAAAGTATAGTTTAAACACAGATTGCGTAAAAATTAAAAGTTGATGTACCACCTTCATGAAAATGACATCTCATTTGGGAACACTTTGAAACATATCACCCCCGACATGCTCCACACCTATTCAAGAACGCCATACAACGATCATTATATAAATAACTTACTTAAGTGTCATGGTCTTGTAGAGGTGACAATATATAGTTTCTAAGGACCAAAGCCAAGTACGTTGGAGGCGACATTGCAAACACCTTTTTATCCTTATATTGAATTTTATAAACAATTCTTTTTTTAGATTTACTAACTCACAACCCCTTTAATTCTACACTTAAAATTACTTTGTTTACTGTAGAACTTAAACCGTTAAATCAAGTGATCATCTCCATAAATCTCAAACTAACAAATTTCTTAGGTATGGATGATCTAAAGATAACAATTCCAATAAATATGCGTTTATGAAATTGAATACCTTGGTTAGCGTCGATGGCCTGTTGGCCTAATGTTTATTCGTATCGAAATAATGTGAGTTTGAGTCTCATAAATCAAGTTTTATGTGATCAAAATATAAACGGTTGGTCTAACTAAACCGTTAAATATTACATTTTATATGATTTAACCCTGCACTTATACACCCACACACTCAATTCCCAGTCACACACATCTTTCAATGTACTTCTATTTTTATTTTATCTTTTGGAACGACAATGATATAAAATAAACGAACACACGACGGCTAGAAAAACCTAGTCAACCACCCAACGAAAACAATTACACAAAAAAAGTACTTCTAATTAATAAAACATAATGTAACTTATAAAAACTCATTAAAGTTACTATTAAAATATTTTAAAATTATACAAAACACAATTACTCTTTCACACACAATTTACACTATTCATAAATCCTCCTCCAATTCTGAGATAACACGTGTCCTTACTTCCCAGTGTCCTTACTTCCCATCTTTTTTCATATGCTTGCCTTTTACCGTCACTGACATATCTTTTAACCCAGATTTCACGACCTCAAACACTCAATATGCTGCACAGTTCTTGCATGTTCACACCATCCCTCTTCATCGCTTCACGCATCCCTCTTCATACCTCAATCTCTCTCCTTTGTCAATCTCTGCTTTCATACGTACGGTCTATCCCTCTCTCTCAAAATCTGAAAACCCTATTATCTTCCCAAATTCTCCTTCTTCTTGAGTAATCGATGTGGAAAATCTTATCAAAGAGGATTTCATGTATATTCAATCGCTTCAAATCCATCGGATCCAACGTTTAGTTCCAGCGGAGAAGGTACAGTCGCTCCTAATCCATCGTAATCTTGATAGGATTATCGTTTAGGCCTTCATTGTAGATCTGAAAGTTAAAATCGGTGGATTTTGTTGACAGTGCTGGATGGTCTAGATACTTTGGTCGGTTTTGTTACGAAGAGGCGAAGATCTTGGGTTCTTCGCAGCCGTCTATAACTTATCGTGTACCATACACGTGTGTTGGGTCAACTATTTAGGTATGTTTATATACCCTACTGGTTCCCTTATTCATAGTCGATTTTCTTTTGGTTTTTGATAATTGAAGGAAGAAAAGCTCAGTGGCGGCAGCTATGATTTAGGTTTATCGGTGGTTTTTGTGACTCTCGACCTTTGTCTACATAGAGCTAACCTTCTTAGTTTTCTTGCACATATCCTCATTTTATAGGTTTATTGCTGATTTGGGTGTTCGTTTCTTAATGATTTCTGAGCTATGATCGCCGCAAATATCCAGATTTAAAGGCAAGCCTTCTGATTTTTCTTGCATGTATTCTCAATTTGTACTTTTGTTGTTTAATTGGGATAGTTGTTGTATTTGCAGATCATCCCCGCATTCCTATTTTCAGCATGCCTGCTTTAGTGGACCTCAATTAATTACTTATCTTTAACAATTCTTTGTTTGAACAATTTCAAGTATTATTTTCACCAATCTGCTTAACTATTTACTACTAATCAAAGCAACATGTTACAAAAAAGTTTAGGGACGGGGGCTGTCAATTGGTGTGGATGACTATTTGCATTCCAAATAAAGGCGGAGCCCCACGAGAGTTTGAGAGATTGAAAGATACAAGTGTTTGGAAAAGTGAAGGGTCCAAGGGGAGGTTGCAATTTAGAGTACGGATGTTGATTTGATGGAGGTTTTGTTTCTCAATATCCTCATGAACCCGCTACTGAACAGAAAAATGGTTTTTTTTTTCTTTCAGTCACATACTTAATTTGTATGCTCTTTACTAACAAAATTGACTTATGTTCATCATTATGACCTTAAGATTAGATTGTGATTACCTTTTATTTTGGTTAGTACCTATTGCTGTGTGAGGAAAAGAATATCTGGTACATGTTTGATTTACTGATACGTGTTTGATTGACGATAAATTAACATCAACTCTTTATTTTTCATTTTTTTACTATTGCTACAAATTGTTTGTCTTTGGAGATAAATTTTGTTACTTTCTGTCTTATTACAGGTAGAATTAGTTCAAGTTGTATTTCTATCTTAAGAAGGTATTAGTTTGTTAGCCCCACATCTCTTATTTACACCACCACTGGGCATGTATAGTGTGACTTTGGGAAAGTAATGCAACAGGAATGAAGATAAGGATTTTAATTTTTATTTAGAATTATTAAGTTGTTGTGTTGTGATTCACAGCAAAACCACAAAGACATTTTAAATTTCATATATAGACATCAGTTAGCCTCAGATAAACTCAGTGATGAGGGTTGCATAAAAATAAGGGATTTTTAGGTGTATATGGAGGAGAAGGTTCATGTGCTATAGGTAATAACATAAATCACCATTGATAACTGTACATTAGATTCTCTTAATTTGATTACATATCAATTTCCTTGGTGTCATTGTTATAGCCAAGAACCGCAAAGTAGGAAAAGAGTCATCTGTTCAACCTCTGATGTCAAAAACCAAAGGTACTGATTAAATGTAACGGTTTTTATTTGTTGATTTTTTTGCTGAACAGTTTTGTAAATTTTTGCTTTTTATTGTCGTAGATGGTTGTTTTGCCTTTTATATTTGTTGTACATTAGATTCTTTTAATTTGATTACATGTCAATTTTCTGATATATAATCAATGACAAAATTAAACGTGTTTTGATTGATTGTATATTATGCATTTTAAGCTGTAACATAACCAAAATAATTATTTTGATACAGAAGGGCATCAATTCTGATATCCAAGTCAAGGGACATTATCATGAGAAAAGAGGGTACACACGGAGGAAGTCATGTATGGACACGAAAGAAAGGATTCTACATTACGTAGCCCAACCTAGATTTTTTGGAAGTCATGTATGGACACGAAAGAAAGGATTCTATATTAAGTAGCCCACCTAGATTTTTTATTTTTTTTACTATCTAAATTGTTAATGAACTCTTCTCATTTGTTAACTCTATGTTGTAAGTAGGTTGCCTGTCGCAACGCGCGGACGAGTCAACAACTCGTATACATATATATATATGGAAAAATGGATATTAATAATCCTAATTATTGCCTATTGGCAAATAATAATCCTACCTTCATTTTTATACCAGAACAGTCTTATAAATGTACCCTATTTTTTCTAATAATCTTTTCCGTTAAAAAACTAACTCCATTAGTAAATGCTGACGTGGATGACTAATATGTAAAATTCTAAAATGGAGAGACTGTTTTGTAGTTATTTAAAATATAATTAAATAAAAAAAGAAAAAAAAAGAAAAAAAAAGAGGAAGGAGTTAGGGATTCTATGTATTTAAATGCGGCTTAGGACTTATTTTATTCACTTATGATCACTTATACTCTCACTCACTCACTTAGCAATAGTCGCATACTATTGTACTCGAACTTATTTTCAGTAAAATAAACGGGCAACTGTATTATCGTTGCCAAGGGGTTTTTATGCCAGCGGCTCTTGGAGACATCCAGGGGTTAAGGGCTTTTCCCCTCAAAAATCTCGGTGTTCTTGTTTGCATCCTAGGAATTCTTTGATTGTGTTTGTATTTTATCTACTTTGTCCTTGAATTCAAACTGTTTTAATTAACACCACGAATTTTACATCCAGGGGACCATACCTCACAAATTAATTTGGTAACGAAATTATTATTAGTAATTTTGAGCCAAAACAGGGACGTCGCTCTCTTTGGGGGGTTTTCTGACTCTTGGGTTTTGATCTTCTTTCTGCCCAATAGCTCTTTGAGGTGCTCGTTGCTAAGCAGGTAGCTGATTTCCTTTCTTTGGTTATCATGTTTGGGATAAGGTTAGGATCTGTACTTCTTTCCAGAGACTCTATCTTTCTGGCGTTGGGATTAACTTAGGGATATCAAGTCGTTGGTGAACCCTTTTATCATCATCTAGACGAATAAACCTTAGGGCCCTATTGCGCACTTCGTCCAAATTCTTACAAGAAGTCATAACAAGGTCATCATAAAAATAGGAATCCTTGGTTAGTTCCATATTAAATGCCTCAACTGCGACTGCCATATCGAGATGATGAATCTCCAAGGATTCTCACCCAAATCTGGAAACATAATCTCTGGGCGGCTCATCAGGCTTTTGGACCAATCTGTACAAGTCACCTGTCAACTTCTCAAAGGTTCTAGAAAACTTATTATTGAACAAATTGACCAAATAAGAAAATGAGGTAATGGTGTTAGGAGGGATACTCGGTAGCCATTTCATGGCTGATCCTGTTAGAGTGGAGCCAAAGCCTTTGCATAAACAGGCTTCCTTGATATCTGCAGGAATTTGGTTGATTTCCAAGCGCTCCCTGTAATGCGCTACATGCTCTTGGGGATTTGTGGTTCCATCATATAGTTTCATGCTGGGAGTTTGAAATCGTTTTGGGATCTCAATGTCGCAAATGGGCCTCGCGAATTTTGTAATCTTGTGGCTCTCCAGGGGCACTTTGGGAATTGGCCTAGTCACCCAAGGAACACTGGAAATCATGTCCTTACGTTTCTAGAGCTCCCTAGCTAGATTCTGGTTGATCCATGTATCCTGCAAAGTATTTTAGTTAGAGACAACAGGTATATGGTTGGATACATTACCAATAGAAGGGTCCTGAGTCCGGAATCTAGGTCCGTATCTTGGATTATAGGTACGATAGGCTCAGTTGTCGCAACAGTTTGCAAAGGGAGGAAAT
This sequence comes from Deinandra increscens subsp. villosa, assembly GCA_039602395.1. Classification (NCBI taxonomy): domain Eukaryota; kingdom Viridiplantae; phylum Streptophyta; class Magnoliopsida; order Asterales; family Asteraceae; genus Deinandra; species Deinandra increscens. Next base: position 1,082,074 of record JBCNJP010000013.1, read on the forward strand.
CCCCTTGATGTACGCTTGAGGATCTTGCTTGGAATATCCCTGCAGAAACAAAAGGGTTAGAATAAAATATCCTAGGGATCATGCACTGAGGATCTTGATCAAGTCGGGATTTCCAAAGAGGATTGACTTGAGAACCCTTGTGAATGCTGGAACTGAGGTACCTGAAAGCATGACTTCGAGGATTCCGGAGGGTGTGCCCTCGAGTATCCCAAGTCATATTGCATAGGGGACTTCTCATATTGGGAAACCAGGGATCCTGAAGTGACAGCTGCCGCAGAACTCTGGTTCATCATTGTCGAGAATCTTGGGAATTGATGTTGTTGTCTAGAAGACCCCGAAAGATTAAAATCAAGATGCCTAGGTAACAATGAACTTTGGTCTTCCACATGCCTCTTTGATTTTCTCAGTTCTTTGATATCTTTAAAGATCATATCATTGGTCTTCGCTTGTTAGTCCATTTGACTTTTCACCATTTGATCCCGAAAATGTTGGATATTCTGATTTCTTCTGCTGGTCGTCAGCCTTCTTTTGGCTTCCTTGAAGAGGAGGAAGATCAAGATATGGAACATTTTTGGATGATGGAGCAGAAGATGAAACAGATTTTGGTTGGGTATACATTTTTTGAAATGGAGGCGAGTGTAAGGTATGGATTTTTTATGACTTCTAATCGGATTAAAGCAACACTTGCCACACGGTAGGCGTCAAACTATTTTGGTAAAAAATTACCGATGTAATTAAGTGATCAAACTCTGATTGTGAGGTAGTGTGCTTGATCAAATTGTTAAATGAAATGTAAGAATGTAAACGGTGACATAAGGATGTAACGAGGGAAAATCTGGAATCCTTTGAGTTTCCTTTAGGGATCCTGGAAAAACACCTCGGAAGCCGGCCTAAATAGCCCGCTGCCTAATTATATTATTGCACGAAAAGGATTGAGTACAAGGTTGAGTAAGTGTGATCGATCGGCTAAGTGTTACAGAGAACGTTTCTAACTTCTAGTGTGAGTATGAGAGTTTGTGTGTGTTCCTAAGTCGATCACAGTGCTGATTTAAATAACAAATAGCTGTCTAACTAACCATCCGAGTTTCCAGAAGGATCTCTAGCCAGTCAAAGTGAACGTTGAGCTCCACTTGACCACATTTAACATACTTGTCCGGGTCTTCGGAGTTTGCTATGCGTGCACATGTTCAATACCTGCAAAATAACAAAGCACGAGGCAAAATAAACATATTCTTTATGGATGACCTGCTTGGATTATGAACCCTTATGAGGATACTGGGTCATCTAAGCTTCTGGTCAGGATTCTGAATTGCCAGCCCTAACAACATATTCTTTATGGATGACCTATCTCCATTGTCTTTTGTAAATCCATTGGTGTTTCAGTGTGCAACACAGACACATCTCCGAGTGTTTATATCTTTGTTGGTGAGCTATCTCCATTTATCGTCTCGACGAATTGGAGATATAATAAAGTAAAAACGAAAACCCATAAACTAATCATAACAAAGTTTTGAGATTTGAGCATTGAATATCTTTCATTTTTTCTTGCTTTTGGTTGTCCCGTTTGTTTTTTTTAATAAATTTATCTCTAAATCTAAATGTCACGTCTGAATGTTAAATCAGTTGTTTAAATGTCTAAAACTTAAATCATTACGAAGAAGATCGTTGAAGGTAGTGTTTAGAAGAAGAGATCTAGTTGGGTGAAGAGAGATAGAAAAGAGTTTGAGGGAAGCTGTTTTTTTAGGGTTAAAGACATTTTTAGAGGTAGTTTTATGTCTAGGTGTTTTAGAGGATACTTAGAGTTAAATCATCTACATAGCAAGTGAAAAACAAGCGCCCTTTTCTTTTAAAACGTCTGACCAAATAAAAAGTTAAAGATATTAATAGTTTTTGATGAAAAACAAACCGAGTCTAGAATTTTAATGGCTAATCATTGACCAAGCAAGGCCCCATATTAGACGGCCGACCCACAAAGAAAATAACCCGATTCAGAATCCGTTGGGGCGCGCTTCTTCTTTTTCATTTGAGTAAATTACGGATTTAGTCCCTGTGGTTTGTACGAATTTCACATATAGTCCTTAGGTTTTATTTATTACGGATACAGTCCCAAGGTTTTGTCAAATCGTTTCGGATATCGTCCCTGAGATGGATGGCCGTTAAAATTTTCTGTTAAGTGAGTATGAATTGACATTTATACCCCTCTCTTTAATATTAAAAGAAATAAAACCCTAAAAAGAATTTGATATCCTCCCTCCGCCGTTAAAATTCTCCATTTTGATCGGACCCTCCTTCGCCGTCTCCACCGAGACAAATCCTCCCTCCGCCATCTCGTGGCTCTCACATCGTGAGATTTTGATACAAAAAACACTGGTTCAAACTGCTCCATTTGGTATTGGTAATGCTAAGATTGCGATTGGGGTCAACTTAATTCACCAAACTCAAGCTGCGATGCAATCCGATATGATTAAGGTTACCATTTATGCTTCAGTTTTGGAATTGGATCCTAATCATGTTCAGGTATCTCTTATCCTACCTACTGTTACAGTCGCTAGTGCAAAACATGATTCTATTGATAGTTTTGCTACCTTCTTTAATGACTCTTGTTCACATTTTAGGGATGAATGGTTCGGCATATGATTTGTTCGGGGATGATCGATCTCTGTTTCGTCGGTGCCACCGAAACTAATTAAAGCCCACCGGCCAATCCGACTCCCATCGAAAACATGGCTGTCGGAATAATTCCATTGGCGATCGTGACGGGAGGGGATCAAATCTGTTACTTCACCGGAGTCCCCTTCTCGTCGCTCGTCTTCAACGACGGATATCAAACGCCTTTAACGGTGGCTCGTGGCGGATATCAAACGCCTTCTCGTCTTCACGTGGCGGATATCAAACGCCTTCAACAGCGCCCGTCGCTCGTCTTCAACGACGGATATCAAACGCCTTTAACGGTGGCTCGTGGCGGATATCAAACGCCTTCTCGTCTTCACGTGGCGGATATCAAACGCCTTCAACAGCGCCCGTCGCTCGTCTCCTCCGTGTTGGGCGCCGCCTGAACAATCGGAATGGAGGAACAATCGGTCTGAAATATCGGAGATATTAAAGTAATGCAGAGGACATTTATTTGATATTAAAGATATTATTTTTTAAAAGGAGGGGTATAAATGTCAATTCACACTCACTTAACAGAAATTTTTGACGATCATCCATCTCAGGGACGATATCCGAAACGATTTAACAAAATCTTGGGACTAAATCCGTAATAAATGAAACCTAAGGACTATATGTGAAATTCGTGCAAACCACAGGGACTAAATCCATAATTTACTCTTTTCATTTTAATCAAAAGCTGCACACAGAGATTGTTTCTACTCCGGAAGATCGGCCATGGAAGAAGCAAATTTCTGAATCGGAGCAAATTTCTGAAAGTTTCACCTGCGCCGTTTGTCTGTAATGTCTACAGTTTTCTCTTTCAATTTCTATTCTGTTTCCTACGAAACAACTCGTGATTTCTCCGGTTTTCGTTTGAGATTCCGTATTAAGATTAATGTTTATCCAGTAGCTCCGTTTTAGGTTTTATGCTTAGGATCTGATGCATGAGACTCGGTTAATAAAAACCTTGACAATTGGCCTTTAAATTTAATCCATAATGTACTGTTGTTTTATTCCGAGTTATGATGGTTTAATCTGATCTATTGTTAAGGAACCTTTGCAATTTTGAGGATTTAATGTTTTTTGAGATCAATTTTCCTTGTTTATGAAGCAGAAAGTAGCATTTGATGAAGAATCATGGTTGTTTAGTTTATTTATTTGTGGACAGTATTATAGGGTATTTTTTACATACCTTTCCCCAAAACATGAACAAATTTGATTATGGTGGTTAGATTAGACATCTTCTTGACTGACAACTGATGATTGTGAATTTCATCTGATCTTATTGTAATATAAGTAAACTATTTGCATTTTTCATTAATATGACCACATGACTTCAGCTTATGTTGCTTCATGGTGGTATAGAGGATTCATTAGTTATGGTTATCAACTACTTGTGTCTTTTTTCTGACCTTTTTCTTTATCGGTGTTGATTTTTTTTAAAGTAAAGTTGCTGTTTTCTTGTTGCAGAGATGTCTTATACAAGCCCATTGTTCTAGGTAGGAAATGCTCACAACAGAATTAGAATTTATCAATGGTGATATCTATGTAGTCAAAGGCCCTTGCCTAGGTGCTGTCCAGAGTAGCAATATCGCCTTGCGTTCATGAAGGCACGCATGCTTAAATTTTGGCCAAATTCTGCAAAAAAAAAAAAAAAAAATGTCGGAAACACCTAAACTGGTTTGAAACATCTAGAAATGGCTTTAAACCAGCCTAAGCAGCTAAAAGTGGCCTGGAATACATGTGTGCCTTGCTTGTCTCAACCCCTCAATTTTTAAGCAGCCTATGCCTAGGCGTTAGGCTCACCCTTTGAGCCTTTGACTGCTTAGGATGATATTTCCATAGTTAATTGGGTACTATTGGTGATATTGTGATTGTTTGCAGTTTGCGGTCATGTTTCTTGCTTCTGGTGCTGCCAACATTCAATGCATATGAGAAGTGAATCTCACTGTCCATTATGTAGACATCCTTATCATCATTTTCCTGCCATTTGTCATACACTTCACTTTTTGCTCAAGAAATTGTATCCAGTTTCCTACAACAGAAGGAACATACAAACACTAGGTAAACTTAATGTTCATTTCACACATGATTAAGGTATTCAAGCATTTATAATAGATTAATCATGTTTTTTTGACATTCATTACTTTTTTGTTTTTTGTGTTATATAGAGGATGAAAAACACAGCACATTAGGGTTTTCACTGGATATTGACAGTCTTGTTACCAGTGAAGAAATAAACAATCTAAAAAATGTGGGCCAATCATCCAATTCCAGTTTTGAAGATGAGTTTTCAGTAGATGTATATAATACCAGAGCAAAGAAATTGAAGGAGAGTTCTTCTAGAACTTATAAGCAAATATCAGTCAGTGATGTGCTGTGTGCTGCTTGCAAGCAACTACTTTTTCGACCTGTTGTTCTTAATTGTGGCCATGGTACTTTTGTTTAGCTAGTACTATTAATTACATTCTGAAATGAATAAAATTGATTTGCTCGTGCTGACATTTCTTCTTTTTTTTTTTTTTAAATTTGTAGTCTACTGTGAAGGCTGCATCACCGTCCCAACTGAGGGGATGCTTAAATGTCAAGTTTGTGAATGCCGGCATCCAAGTGGATTTCCAAAAGTTTGTAGGGAGCTTGATCACTTTTTAGAGGAAGAATTTTCATCGGAGTATGCATTGAGAAGAAGCGTTATTCAACAAAATCAAGAACAGAAACAAAGCACAGATTCACCGAATGGTATATATATATATTTTTTGGCTTAATGCCTTAATATAGTCATACTCAGAAATCAGAATTAATTATGGGTTTGCCGGTCAAAAGAATGTCACACTCAGAAATATACTTTGTTGCATTAGATATAGTAATAAGGGCATATGTGATCATCATTTGATAGCCACTTTAAACTCTTATGCTAGATTTACCTAGCCATTTAATCTTTTTCGCTGAAAAGAGTGCTTGCGGAAGATCTTTTCCTAATTAGACCAGAACATCAAAATCACAGATTATTGGGTTCTGTAATTTATAAACATATAAAAAGGATTAGCATATTTTTTTCACAGTTTCTGTATATCTATGAGCTTACTTGTTTTGATGTTCTTTTACAGCCCTTACTAAATCTCCCATGCTTTCGTTTCCTACAAAGGAGAATTTTCTTAAGTGGTTGAGTGTTCATGAATCTAAATTTCATGATGGTGTTGGTTGTGATCTGTGTGGGGTAAGTTTTTATTTTTTTCTCGCATATTAAATTCATAAATGTCTTTATCAGTTTATCTGTTTAATGACTTCAGACTATCAATATTCCAGAACTCAATAGCTGGTGTTGTAAGTTCTACAACCATTCCTCCAAAAATAACATTGTCAACATACAACAGCAGCATATGCATCATATAACAATAAGTCATGATAAAAACAATCTGTGCTTTTTACAATATCAATTGCTATCATATACTACAGGAAATTTTGCATTACAGTGGTCTAAACATACTCTTACATGTACAATACATTTGCATTATAAATATTAAGTAGTGTTGCAAAAATCTGGTATAATCGGCGCCTAGGCGCTAGTTGGGAGTTTACTGACTAATTTTGGGCTAGTCGGTCAATTAATTGTATGGGTCAAAAATCGGTCAAAAGTCAGGCTAGGCGATGGGTCTAGGCGGACAAAATCGGGATTAATTGGGTCTATGTGGCCAAAGTCGAATCTAGGCAGACAAAAATTGGTCAAAGTCAGATTTTGAAGTATTTGGACTACTTAATTTGGGTTTTTAAGTACATGGTTTGCTGTATTGAAGTTTTAATTATATGAAATTTGAAGTATTAATGTGAATTTCAAAGTATTATTTTCATATAAATGTGTGTTAGTGTGTGTGTGTATATATATAAATAAAAAAAATACATATAAAATACAAAAAAGATTAATCCCGATTAATCCAAAATAATCCCTAGGCTGTACCCGATCGCCCAACTAGCGCCTAATGATTTTTACAACACTAATATTAAGTATAGACTATAGAGTAAGTCCAAATTAGTATGATGCTAGATTACTGTAAAATGATATTACATCATGGTATTAGATATTTATGTTAGGGCTGTAATCTACAGTTCGGTGTTTTCTATTTTGAAGTATAGGTTTAATTGTCATTATGTAACAAATGTCTTCTTGGCATATGATTGATTCAAACCTATCTATGTTGGAAGATTGTGGGCAACCATTTTGTATAGATTAGTCTTCAGCTTGGTTTTTACATTTATATGACTTAATATCAGTTTAGGAAGCATGTACTTAAAATTAGTTTTAGATTATTGTGGTGGCATGTTACTTTAATATGATGTGATATTTATAATGCAAAAATACTGTAAAAAAAGCATAGATGTTTCGACCATGACTTATTGTTATGTGATGCATATGCAGCAGCTGTTATGCATTTTGCATTACTTCAACCCGCTTGAGTTGCTCAAACCATTTAATCCATTATCTTTTTAGTTTTTTTCTTTTTTGTTTAACCCATTCTACCAGCTAAAGATAAAACCCAAATTGACCCATTGGTATCAAAACACAATCTAATACACTTGTATGCCCTCTCTTTTACTCTTTTTTTTATATAGATGTGTCCAATATATGGGGATAGATACCGCTGCAAAGATTGTACTGAAATATGTGGTTATGACCTTTGTGGAGACTGCTACAGTACAGGCTCGAAACTTCCAGGCAGGTTTAACCAGAAACATACTCCAACACACCGCCTCGAGTTAGTCAAATCGACCAAAAACCGAAACCGAGATGTCATATATAGGCTTTTGAGTGGACAGCTGACAGTTGTTCCTTCTATTGCTTCTAGAGGTGAATCTAGTCTTAATAATGGAAGCCCAAATCTTCAATCTCCTCTTGAGGAAGATAGTGTTCCTTCTGCTACTAGTGAAGATCAAAGCGACAACCAACCTCCAATATGAAAGGTACAAGAAATTTCGTTTTGCATACTTTTCACCCTTTGTAAATCAAAATTTGTTGATATTAATAAGCATCCATGTGTCCCAAGGGTGACATTTTGGTGGTTTTAAGTAGTATATCTACAACCAAAAGGTGGTGAGTTTAGATACTACAAAGAAAAAATATACTGCAAAGTATTTTGCATAAGTATAAGTATAACTGTATAAGTATAAGTTCTGGTGATTTTGTCTTAGAATAAGAAAAGAACATGCATGCTGTACTAGATTCAATCGCTCAAGCCGTTATGTTAAAACGAACTAGCGTTCATGGATTAAAGGTACGCTTGTACGGTATATGGATTCATGTTACCATTTTGGTAACTGAAAGAGTGATAGGCTGTAATGTGTCCACCTTTTAGTTTGTGTTATTGTGTACATTGTTGTGTTAACAGAGACGTCGTGGATGAAACATCTAAAGAGAAACGTAAGAAACATATTTATTTGTGTTGTGGCAATAAGTATGTTGTAACACTATATTTAAATTAAATAAAAAAAGTTACATAATTGCAAGGATGAGTGTTCGTAATTTTTTTTATGGAACGGCCATTGAATATAAAACGAAACTAACAAGAAGCTATGATATTACAATAAACTAGAAATGTAAAACTACACCACATATTCCAATCCAACCTATGAATTATACCCCTGCTTTTAATCTAAAGAAAACTTAAAAGCTCTAATTTCTTGGAATAACTCATCCGACCTTTGAAACCTAAAAGGTGATTGACTCGGTTCATTTTGATCAAATGGATATTGAAAAATAGATTACAATAAAGTTAGAATATTCTATGTTTGACCTGGCTCGTTTTTAATAAAATTAATAATGAAACTTAGATAAAAATATACATATTGTAATGGTATATTTGAAGTATAACAAAACATTGTATTTTAAATTTTGTAAGAAAAAGATAAAATATGTATAGAATTATTTATAACGTTTAAATGTTATTACACATGTGTTGGTGTGTAGTTGCGGTTTGAGTGTTTAGTATGTTATTAAACATGTGCTCTCGGCTTTTCATTTATCACCTGGACATCATTTTTTAAATTAGAGTGGTGAGTGTATAAAAAAATGTATAAAGTTCTCATGACTCGGTTATAAACAATGATTAATTTTACTTATAATTTAATTAAAAGAAATAATTTAAATTATTCTACTAAATTAAAATAATTAGTTAATTATTATGCTACACAAAATTATTTAAAGAAAATAATAATTAATTATTACAAATTAATTAATTACGATAATATGTTATATTTCTATTTACTTTTAGACTGTGTACTGGTAATGTTTTATGATGAGAAAAGTTGTGTCTGGTAAGATGCCACACAATCTGTCTATCGATGGTGATAGAGACGTGTAATGGTTAGTGATAGTGTGTATGATGGTTGTGTGAATATGAAGTTTTATTTAGAACGAGGATATGAGATGTAATATTATAATTGGAGGAAAAAAATAAAAAGGGAATCATTACATAAGCCGACATGACCATCACAATGAAAATATATCACTTTACCAACAAGTTGTCCTTCTTTGAACTGTGTGAAATTTATTACTAACAATGTTTATTTATATAGAATTAAACACTATTCACAAAACACATTATATTTCAAAACAAACAGGATTTTGGCCCCGCCACGAGTTACAACGGAGACGTAGTTAATTGATAGCTTATCCTAAGAAGTTGTTCAGCGGTGGTGCTTTATCATTTATGCGTATTTGAAACTTGATATACATATGTCTTTACAAATTCGCTCTGTTTTAGGCCCTTAACCCCTCTGGTGGTTTTCTGGTCATTTTGTGGTGTTACGATGGTGCTCGGATGAGGAGCTCAACCTTAAGAAATAACTTTTATGAGTTATGATGAGGAGTTGAACTTAAAGAAATCACATTTTTTTTAATATTCAAATGATAGAGGATCCTATACAATAAAGTGGCAGGTAAAAGGGCATCATGTTGCGCCACAACCTTCTTTTAGATAGCAAGATTGATCCTACTAAAAACAAAGCTATGATTTTTAGGGATTGAGGAATTGTTGTGCACGACCCGCTGAACTCTATTAAGGAAAGCCACTACCTCGGGGGGGGGGGGGGGGGGCAAGGACCCTAATGTATCGTACGCAAACGGTATAAACACATGTTGATTCTCTGAACAAGCTTTCTCGTGTTTAGCGACTTTGCCTGATTCCCCTTCAACACAGCTTGACCAACAACGAACCCATTGTCCCTAAGCCCAACAAGAGGAGATACTCCTGTAAGGTCTACACACACGTGTTTCCCCCTGCCCATCCTAACACAAGGACGTCAGCTGATCGTAGAGTAAACCTTCCTTCAAGCGGATCCGTCATAAAGTTAACGGGAGCTTCCTTTTTAGCTAAGATCCCTGCCCGTTTTAGCACATCACAAAGAACAGTTCTGACCAAATCATGCATGTATTTAAACCTAGGTAACTTCTTATAATGCACTACATGCTCACCAAATTTATCCAAACAAACCTTGTGGCAAACCAGGCAGGGCTCATCAGTCGGATACAAGGGGATCATTAACCGATACTTAAAGATAGCCCGATACTCGACTGTAGACATGTGTTGACCTAACCCTTCAATGGGAATGACTCTTAGGAAATCTTGAGCATGAGGGGCCCGAAGACATTCTAAAATGGCTTTTGCCGAGAGGATAAATCAAACTTCTCTCCCAAACTCTGGACGACTTTACTGAATAGGGCACTCCCTAAAGCATCATGGGCTTTAGGGGGTTGTGTCCTTATTAGCGAACCCACCAAGATCAAATTCAGGAAAGAAGTTGCGCAAGCAATCTAACGTATGTCCATAATCAGAATCTAAACCGACAATACCATAATCTTGAAGAATGTGGTCTTGTAAACTCCAAGATTGGGCTCTTGAGGCCATAAAGGTGTATGTAGAAACATCTACAGCCGAATATAAGCCTAAATCTCCAAAATGAGTTGGGAGAGATGCCAACCTCCATTGAAGATCCCCGAAAAATGGACCCCCACATACCACAATATCCCCAATCGCTTCCCGGAGGCCTTTGTCAAAAATAGAAACAGCTTCCCCAACAAACATAGGTTGACACGTACGAAGGCTAAATAACAACTTAGCAACCCCCACTACTACAAAAACTGGCTTTCTTGACGTGCATTGCGCGTCAAGAAAGGGCCTTCTTGACACGCAAATGCGCGTCAAGGATGCGGGGGTCAAGAAGCTTCTTGACTCGCAAAATGCGTGTCAAGAAGCTCTTGACGCGCGAACGATGACGCGCTATCCATGACACTCCATTCTTGACACCCATTTTGCGCGTCAAGAAAGGGTGCCGTCTGTGTTTAATAATTTTTAATTAATTATATATTTTTAGTGTCGTCTGTTTATGACACGCAAAACTGCGTGTCATGCATTTTATGACAAAATTAAAAAAAAAATATTTTTGTGGATTTACTAATTTCTACAAATAATGATAATTAATCTGATATTACAAAATAAAAATACATTTAACAACAATACAAAGTAATCATGAGTTTACAAATAGATTTAACAATAAATCTATAATTATAAATCTAGCCAACACAATATCATTTACAAGGAAACGGTTTTTCTCCTATCTTTCTCATACGGACTCCAATTGCGGTGATTCAAAAGGCCCCAGACTCGTCTCCATGTCCTTTACCATATCATCCAGCTAAATTGGTCAAAATCAGCTGCTACAATTGCCATAAATCACAGCTGTAACCTGATGGGTGCGTTTTGACCCGTTAAGCTTGTTTCTGTCATATCTTGGTCATACGAACTCGGATTGGAATGATTCAAAAGGCCACGAACTCGTCTCTATGTCCTTTACAATGTAATCTAGGTAAATAAGTCAAAAAAAAGCTACTAAAGTTGCCAGAAATAGCAGCTGTAACCTGACAGGTGCGTTTTGACCCGTTAAGCTTGTTTTTGTCATATCTTAGTCACACGAACTCGAATTGGGGTGATTCAAAATCCCACAAAGCCCTACCCTATGAGTTTCGAAAGTTATTTACCTGGACAACTTAATAGGAGCACACATCTTCTGTTAAACCCACTATTCCAGCCCCTGTTTGAGCATCTGGTGACTGCAGCACCTCTTTGAACTATATGAGTTATAAATCAAAGGCACCTAAAACATACATATGTAATTTAGTTATAAATCAGTTATAAATCAAAGGCACCTAAAACATACATATGTAATTTAGTATAGCATGCATGTGCCAAGAGCTTGAACCATTTAACGACCTGATTATTATATAGCCCATCTAAAATTTTGTTGTAACACAGTTGAACATGATTATAATAAATTGGTGTTCAGGTAGGCTTATGTTCAAAATATCTAGAGATTTATAAATGATTAAATTAGCTTATAACTGTAATACAGATCAAAAAGCATGTTAAGAATAGTCAAGTTTTAATTTAAACCTTCTAGGATTTTTATTAACCACATAGAACTATATTACATGGAGATTTATAACAGGTACCATGAAGAAGAACAAACTGAGTTTTGTAGGTGGGTTTTTACTTTTGTTCTTTGTTTCCTATGCTTGAGTAGAGGTGTAGTTAATTGATGCTCGAATTAGTTATCATGTGGTAGATAGCAGATCATACAACATGTTCATGGAGACATAATACAAAAATATAAATTACAAGGCTGAAACTTACAATGACCAGCAAGAAAATACCTCCTAAAGACCAAAGCAATTGGAAGTTATACATATCATGCTATCATTTATTTTCCTCATCTTTCTATTATGATTTTCAATCAGCTATCACCAACATAAAAATTACAAAGACATAGCTAACTTGTAGGTTACATTTAAGGTATTGAATGAATTTACCTTGTAAGCTATTTGCCTAGGTAGTTGCGTCGATTTTAGGAGAAGATAGCTGGTTGTCTTTTACAGTAGCAAGTAATTGGAAACTTGCACTTGCATATTTAAAATACCGAATCCAGCCCCCTTCTAATGCATTCATTTCTGCAAGGTCCAACTGTTTTACAATAGCAAGTAATTACTTGGGTTGAGCAGGTTCGAGGTCCAACTGTTTGAGCATAAATCCGTTAAAAAAATTAAAAAAAATCATTGGAAGCCACATTAATTTAATAAAGTACCAAAGAACACTCTAATAGAAATGAAGATACCAAAGAACACTCTAATAACTTAAAGAACCATAAAAATGAAGATACCAAAGAACACTCTAATAACTTAATAAAGTTGAACAACAACAGGACCTCTGGTTTTAGAAGAAATCTAAGACAACATAGGTACAAAGAAATCAGGTCAATAAAAAATTTTGGTATAAATCTAAGCATTCAGAAAAAGCAGACACGTACCTGTATTTGTTCTTTTCACCCTAAATAAGTCAAATTCTAAAGTAGTTCTTTATTGTATTTGTTACTATCAGCGTAACTGAAGTAACATATGACCTACCTGATCAGTTGAAGGTGAAATAAAGTACTGGTATAGTTGTGAAACAACTTCAAACGAGATTAGTAAGTAAAACAAAACAAAACAGAAAACTCACAGCTACCAAGTGAAGAATCATAATCTTCACACCCCTGAAACAAAATAGTAAAACCAATTACAGCATCTAAATACAATAGAGAAGTTGATTATCAGCAGGGATTTACTTCCCTTTACCAAAGTTACAGGCTGGAATAGGTATAAACAAAAATATAACTAATTATAAAAATGCTACCTGCAGTCTAACATGTTACTAAAGAACAACAATTTAAAACATATTGACCATATACACGTAGTTGAAAAAAGAAAGATAGGTTGAATGGGATTGACCAATAATGCAAAAACACAACCAAGAGATAGTTTTAACATACCAGTTCTACATCATCAACTAAGAAATATTTAGTATTATACTCATAAACATCAGGAACCTCACCAAGATCTTCCTCATCATTGTTGTTTTTACCTTGTATGTATAGAAAAAACATCCATCAGGAAAATGATACGAAAGAATTGAAACCATAAATGGACCCAAATGACTTCCATATATATTCATGGTAGTGATTACATTACCTGATAGAGATCCATCACATATCTGGATATACGGAAGCCTAGTAACAGGGGAGATGAGTACAAATTTGGACTACCAAAAGTAAGCCTGCAGTCTTCCTCATACATAGTATTCAATCAAACAAAGCCTAAGTAACAACATCCCAGGAAGCCTTTTATATATCTGCAAGTAACAAGATTTTCAAAAAAAAAATTGACTGGAAATTATTCCTTTTGTTTTCTGAAATAATATGTGATAATCGTTTTTTACTTGAATAAATGAAACAAGAGGCAATGAACTGCTACTCATGAATGATTAGCAATCAGATGAAACATAGCAAGCACACCCATAAAAGTAGTTTCATGATACTACAGGTCAAGATAACCAGGAAAAGTTGAGATATCTTTTTTAGCAAAATAGAGGACATGGACAGTTAAAAAGAAACAATAAAAAAGGTATTACATTGTAGTGAATATCAAAGGAAATCGATGCAAAAACTCACCAAAAACAAGATCTAAACCATCCAAGATGTGTACAGGGCTCAAGGACTGAATTATGTTGGTTGTAAAACCATATGCGGATGCTATTGGTAGCTTAGAGTTATCAAAATTCATAGACCCATTTGCCTCTTTCTCAACAGGACACCAATTAAAAACACACAAGTTATGGAGCAGAAGGTATGAGAAGTTAAGTAATTTTTCAAACAATTATAAAACTATCGTTATTAATAAAAAATGTTAGTTTTTTTTTAAAGCAAGAGAAAATGAAGAATCACAACCCATTAGCTTCTATAATGACCCCCTCAGACCACCCCTCATTCTCAAAGAACCACATTCCCTCTTGAACATTCAGTTAACTCCTATCCATTTTACCGGTCAATTTAATAGAAAAGTTGAGATCTAACAAATTGTCCATAAGAACTGACTAGCACAACCTATTTATCATTTAGGAGACACTATATATATGACAAACTTCAACAATTAGCATAAAGAACACTCAAATTCCATTCAAAATTCAACTAATCACCAACATAAATAGCCAATTTCAGTAACCAGTATGAAGAATCTGATGAGAAATATGAACATGAATGAAAAAATAATTCACCTAATCACCAACATAAACACTCAATTTCAGCAACCAATTTTAGGAATCTGATGAGAAATACGAACATGAATGAAAACAATTTCACCTAATCATCAACATAAACAATCAATTTTAGTAACCAATTTAGAGAATCGAATGAGAAAAATGAACATGAATGAAAAAAATTACAACATAAACAGTCAATTTTAGCTGTGTGCGTAAATTGAGTATAATATACAAAAACAGGAAACATGATTACTGAATATAAGGGAATCGATTTACCCTCTGATAGTATGCAAAATCGGAAGGAGCATAGAAGTGAATGGGGCCATGAGACGACTTGGTGTTCATGTTCTTGCGGAGAAAACGAGGAAACTTCATTTTCTGACCGCCGGAGAGGCCAAAATCAAGGATAATCGGCCAAGCATGTGGTGAAGACCATCCATCAGAACTTCCTTCGCCTAGATACGAGGTCTTGACACCCTTTTTTCTAGTAGTGTTTCAAGCCAATGCAGTCAACTGCAATAATAACGATAAACAGGAACATATGAATATAGCTTTCAAGCCAATGCAGTTAACACATATGAATATAGCTTTCAAGCCAAAATGAAATTAGGGCACGGTGTTGAGATTGAAATCTGTTTACCAGCAGCGACGACCAAAAATCTAGGGCAAAATCGTTGGCGCCATGATATCTAGGGCAAAATTGGAGACGAGAGCAGAGGGGAGACGAGAGGGAGATGATTTTGTGGGAGGGTTTTCTGGAACGAGAGGGTTTTTTTGAGCGCCTATATCGGAAGGGGGGAAAATTTAGGGCAAAATATTGGGGGGAAATTTGGCGCCAAAAAAATAAAAAACGACACTTGATTCTTGACGCGCGGATTTTATATGTCCTCCGTGTTTTTTTTTCTGAAATATGACAGAAATTCTTGACACGCAAAAATGCGCGTCATGAATTCTTAGGAATTACCTATAATTGACATTTTATTTTGACACTTCAGTTTTTGCACGTCAAGAATTATCGAGTGTCATCGTTCGCGTGTCAAGGAAGACAGTTTTTGTAGTAGTGCCCCATACATGAGCGAAGCCAGAGGAGCTTGCATTGAGGATACCGTAAGCGAGAAAGACATCTCATTAAATCCACAACATTGGCTGCTCTTTTTACGGCTAAACTACTAATGAGACATGCATCCCGGCTAACAGCACCCCCAACTAGTTTCACACCCAACTCCGGCCTCCCAATCTCGCTAGGAAACACACTTCCTTCACCTTTAGTCCATTGAACGACGGCCAAAAAGTTTCATGTTTTTCGGATGTAAAGTTCAAGTCCCAAACATGGCCCCTCAGACCTAATAATATCCAAAGTTTTAGCCACTTCATAAGCGTCTCCAATAATCGTACCATCGTCCAGGTGCCACACATGGAAAAGTAACTTGCAAGTGTCACATATTCGGTGAATAAGTGGGTGTAAAACTAAGACAAAAAGGACAGGGCCCAAGGGGTCCCCCTGCTGAACCCCCAGTGGTAGACCAAATACAGTTATCTCCAACATATAACCTAGCCGATTACGCATATAAAAAATTCACCCACAAGGAGATGGATGGAAGTCGGGTGCGAACCTCGTGAAGAAGAGCAGTCTTATCCACTAGGTCGAAGGCATTAGAGAAATCAACCGTGAGCATAACCAACGACCCATTCGAGTAAAATTTATTTAAAACCTTGTTCGCGCTATATATTACAGCCTCAACCCCACTGGAAATACCCACCCCAAATTGAAAATCCTCGAGATATTTAGCCATCTCCTTCCCGACACTCATCATGTCCACCTTAAAGATAAGCCTCTTCCAAATTGCTCCTACTGGAATGGGCCTAATCCTATTGTCTGGTTTAAGAAGGGGCATTAGAGGGGCAGAGTCCACAAACTCCGCCAAGACCCTGGGACATCTCCCACCCAACCACAAATTGACCACCGTAGAGATATCCCTAAGTAACCCGACGCCTAACGCCGACCCTCCAAAAGAGAGAATCTAGAATATGTTGGGCCCTTAACCCATCTCTCCCACAAGAAGTTCCTTTAGAAAAATATTTAATGCACTGAAGCACGCTATCAACATCCACAACCAATGAGGGCTTTGATAGTAAGGGCTTAGAAGAAACTGGTGTGGGCAGGATGGGATGTTTAGGCACTAATTCTTTCATAGTATCATCACCAAGGGGTGCAACCCACGAGGAGCATAAACCTTTAACAACGACAGTAAAGTGACTATCATCAATTTTTCGTAAACATTGCCTAACATTGTTGTCCTTCTTAGAATTATCAGGCCCATGGTTGTCCCCCTCATTGTGCGAGCTCACCTCAGAGGGTTGTTGAAAAAGTGATAGGATGAGTTCAGCGAAACCACTCCCATCTCCCCAAGCAGCCAAGTCCAGCTGAATACTAAGGCATTGGAGGGATTTTCTATTTCCTGACCTACGCTCCTGTTGGTTAAAAGGCTTGAAAACCCCGCAACGTGCAACATAGTAATAACAAAAGCCTTACCCATGCCTCAACAGACTCCGGCATAGCCACCACTTTGCATAAGTAAATAGTTGGGCAAAAGCCATGAGACAACTATGGGGAGTGCTCTTAGCAGGTTTGATAGGAAGGGAGAAAACACGGTCAAGGAGGACCTCATCCACCCCCCCCCCCCCCTAAGGGAGCAGACTTACCCACCACGTGCGGTTTAGGGATCCCTATAATGAACTCATCAACTTCCCTTGCGACCCACTTAAATCTAACCATCCCGTCTACATGCTGGCATGTACGAGTGAGAGCATGTAAGCATATACACTCTCCACACAACCATTGGTCAGCGACCCTAAAAGCGTTACCAACCGCATCAAATAAATCTAAATCAACGGAAATCGCATCACGCAATACCCAGTTTCTCTCATCCGAAGACAAATGGAGTCGTTTGATATGTGCCATCAACCTTGGAAACCCTTTGGACCCAACTATACAGTCCTGGTAGCAATGAAACCCCTTGAATGGGCATAGCCAAACACCTGTCGAGGAGTTAACGTCACCCTCCCCGGAAGGTCCCCCACAGATAGACCGAGCCCTAGGCATATACCCCAAAAAAGATGCTGCTTTCTAAAGCCAATCTCGAGCTGAGCTAGAAAAACCAAAACACAAAAACAGAGGGGAAAACGAGAGCAGCAACGGGTTGCCCACCCCCTATAACAACAATATGCCCTCACAACATGTGGAGGCACCCCTAGATACGAGAAAGAAGAAAAATAAATGGAAATGCTTTACGATAAATTCAAAATGAGTTTACAGCCGAGAAAAATAAGTGAAATGGGTTTATCACAAATGCATCATGACTATAATTCAATTTATTGCCAAGACGCCTAAAATTAAAAGAGTTTACAATAATCATCACAACCATAAGTGACATAGGTGGATCTACCTAGGACCCAGTGGTGTTCTAGGCACCTACTCAACTTACAAAATTTATAGGTAAATAGTTGAACCGAATGATTAAGGCGCCCAAGGTTTTTTTTCCCGAGGCACCCAAAGCACTCAAAATTTGTAAAAATAGCTTATTTTTAACTATTTTTGGCATTCAAAGTTTGTGAAAATAGCTTCATTTTAGCTGTTTTTGGCACCCAAGGCACCCAAAGTTATCAAATTCTTGAATAAAAACAACACATTTTAATACTGTTTTTTTAAATCTACTTTATATTTTACTAGAGTTTTTTTTTTTACACCCACTCAATAAATTTTCTGGATCCGTCACGAAATTAAACGAAGACAACCTCGAAATTTACCAACTGTGTGCTACCCAACTATTTTGACACCTGTTATATTTTACTATCAATCAAACTAAGTCTTTTATTGCAGATTTATGGACTCCAAGCCTTCCACAATCGTCCTAATCTTTTAAATACCAACTCCAAAAAATTTTAAACATAATCCACTAAACACACGTCATAATCTTACAATAACATCAAATACATTATATTCTTTCATGCCCGATTATGTCAAAACATCTACGGTTCTCTTCACTTATTTCTAATTACTTATATTTTTATTGTTTGAAGTTTTTTTTAATGAAAAGTCAAATTAATATAACAGATTTGCGGCACAACATTTTTATGTCATGTTTCTATACATGTGATTCTATATCACCCTGTGTAGCACGCGGGTTAAAAACCTAGTATTTATATATACCATCTCTTTCACCCCACTTATTCACACAATTTTTCTATCTCATCTTCTTCATATTCTTCTACTTTCTATCAACAAAGCTACAATAAATAATGTTTTTTTATATTTTAGAAAATGTAATATATATATATATATATATAGGGTGAGGTTCATTGTAGACACTTTCGCATGTGAAATAGCTCTTTTTCACATGTGAAAGTTTCTAATTAATGAGAAAAAGAAAAAGAGATCTAATGGTGAAAAAGGGCGTCTACACCCCCATAAGTGTAGACAGGTAGACGCCCTTTTTCACCATTAGATCTCTTGATCAAATGGTTTTGATTAATTTTCTTTTTTCTTTTTTTTCTTTTTTCTCATTAATTAGAAACTTTCACATGTGAAAAAGAGCTATTTCACATGCGAAAGTGTCTACAATGAACCTCACCCTATATATATATATATATATATATATATATATATATATATATATATATATATAGGGTTAGGTTCAAATGAGAACTTTTTCTTTTGAGAACTTTTGAGAACCATTCTGAGCCACTAATTTTCAGGGGGGAAGTATTCAAATTCATGGGGGAGATTTCCATATATATAAACTTGTGGCTTAGAATGGTTCTCAAAAATTCTCAAACCAAATTGGTTCTCAAATAATCCTCTCCCTATATATATATATATATATATATATATATATATATATATATATATATATATATATATATATATATAGGGTTAGGTTCAAATGAGAACTTTTTGTTTTGAGAACTTTTGATAACTAAATCTCCACCACTAATTTCAGTTGGGGATCACTACAATTCATGGGAGGGGGGTATATGTAAATATAATTAGTGACTTAAAATGGTTCTCAAAAGTTCTCTCAACCAATTAGTTCTCAAATGATCCTCTCCCTATATATATATATATATATATATATATATATATAGGAAGGAGATCAATGGAAAACCCATTACTTTTTGGAAAACCTGGAAAACCCTATCCAACCAATCACAAAATTCCATGGATTTTTATTTTTATTTTATAATAAGGGTAAGATTGTAACTTACCATATTCTATTTTTAGTAAAGAATTTTTAATTTAATGATAATAACTAATATCCTATAATCATGATTTTTTTTCCCTGTACGTTGTTCCTTCTTCCTCTAACCCTAATCCATAACAATCGAACTCCATAATCATCCATCTGCGACCTCCATTTTTTGCATCAAGTTCAAACATAATCTTCTTTCCCCCACATAGATTTCTTCATCAATCTCGATCAATCATCCGTATTATACTCCTATTTCGATCCATAATCAATTTCATACATTAAAATTTTGATCCCCATCATGGTTTCTTCTTCACATTAGTTGTTATGGAATATGCGGATATTACCGGAATTCAGCATGAAGGTTTGAATATCAATTCCGTAATTGTTACAATGATGTAACAATTCATCATCATCAGGTCATAGTATATAAGAAAATTTATATGTTACACCGCTGTAACAACAACTACACATGTTATATGTTACACCGCTGTAACAACAATTCATCATCATCAGGTCACAGTATACAAGAACAACAATTACAAGGGTGCAACAATTTGGTATACGTTGATTGTATGTCAGTGTTCTTACATGACATTGTATGTAATCAGTAGACTATGTTACATACGTGTAACAAAGTTGTCGATTTTACTGAGTCATGGATGTAACAAAGTAGGTGTAATACATATAATATTTTACACATGTCTAAAAGATATATTACACAATTGTAACAAAATTTGTATACATTGATTACTTTACTATATTACATCTTTTGTTTATTGTAAAGATGTTACATAGGGGTAACAAATTGATACATGTTTCATGTTTCTTTTTTCAGTTTAGTATATTATATCTTTATTTTTTGGAAAAGTTATATGAAGTTATTTGTTACAACAATGTAACAATCGTTACGCTGGTAAAAGTAGGTTTCATGTTTCATGTTTCATGTTGTTTATCAGCGGTTTTTTTTTTCTTTTTTAAAAATAGGTTTGTTTTTTTTTCTCTCTAATTTTTGACTTGGAAATTAAAAACTAAATGAGAGAGAGAGAGAGATAAATATTTTAGGAAATAGGAGATATGAGAGAGAAAATTAATTTAAACATTTATTGATAAAATTTTGGTATGTCTATTATGTCATTCATTAAATGACACATTTTACAATCTTGCCCTCATTTAATCTCAACCATCAATTTTTAAATCAATGGTTAAAAGATGGTTTTCCAAGTTTTCAAAAAATGTGGGGTTTTCCATGGATCCCTACCCTATATATATATATATATATATATATATATATATATATATATATATATATATATATATATGGTTAGGTTCAAATGAGAAATTTTTATTTTGAGAACTTTTGAGAACTAAATGTCAACCACAAATTTCAGGGGGGACCACTACAATTCATGGGAGGGGGGATACATGTAATAAACATGTGGCTCAAATTAGTTCTTTTTAGTTCTCAAATCAAATTGGTTCTCAAATGATCCCCTCCCTATATATATATATATATATTTATTTTTTTTTGAATTTTAATTTTGATCAATTGTTTTAGATTAATCATTTAATACTTTTGTTTTATTTTTAAATCTATTTCTGTAAATGAAATAATATTAAAAAAGAAAGAGTAGGGTTGAAAAAGTGAAATCTAGGTATTATTATTTAATAGTGTAAGTAGTGTGGGATGATGATATAATCCTAAGTTGATAAAAAAAATGAAGTGTTAGAAAAAGTAAAGTATGATTATTACAAACATCGTGAGGAGGTTGAGTCAAATTATGAAGTAATCAAACCGAGTGTCTAATTGTGAAATTCACTTTCTAAACAAACGCAAAAGTAAAATTTGTCAAATTAGACATTTATGGTTTTATAATAAGGAGAAAATTAAAAGAATTGATAAAAATAAGCTAAATTTTTTTTGTCTTTGAAATCGGGGTCAAATGAAGGGAGATGGTCGGCTTTTAGGGTCTACCGACATAAGTAGAGATAAAAATTGAGTACACAAGTTTTGATGAAAGACAATTCTTTTTGATCAGAAACCGTCATCACGTTGGATATGGACTTAGATTGAACAGGGATCAACTCTTTTTTATTAATCCGACTGTCAACAATTGATGTAAGGATTGAGAGAATCAGCACCTGCACAAGTAGTAGCGTGTTAGGACCAACACAAAGCCGGAGCTGTTTTGGCCCTTCGGTCTGAGAATCAGTGATCGAAGTGACCAGCGATGAAGATGTAGAGAATTTGAGAGCATGAGTAATACATGAGCAACTCTAAGTATTTAGACTTTGGGTTACATGGGGGCGTGTCCTTCAATCGCGCATGGGTGCACGTGGATCCTTTTAGGAGTGGTTAGAGGGGAACAACTAAGATCCCATGGCATAGACTGAACACATAGATGTGCGTCAGTGGCATAACAGATTTCAGGGACATGAATGTCTGATTATTCCGTGGACCAGAGGGGTGTGCTTGGGACTAATCTCATGAGGGGGGGGGGGGGGGGGGGGTAACCTTGCGGGTCAAAGAAGATCTGTATGAGGTCAGGTATGGGCCAATGAATCGGGTCTATTCTCTTTAATTTATGTTTTTCATTTTAAGTTATATTCTTTAAACTTTTTCCACGAAAGGTCTCTAAAGAGTAGAAAGACAAAAATATTTTTGATTTAACTGCAAAATCTAACAACATTAGAGAAAAGTATAAAACGTGTATGGTTTATACAATATAAAAAATACTAAGTATACATATCTTAGTTTAGAAACAATACGTAAAATTCTATAAACCTAAATAACAAAATTTATAAATCACTCTGAAGTCTACCCTTATGGGTTACGTATGAGAGTTTGTTTTTTTCACATAGAGATTGAACCCTCATCAAGGGTGTTTTCGTCAATGAGTCATGAAACTCCAAACATAATCCAAGTCCCAATCTTTACTATTTTCACGTTGGACCATTTTTTTATTCTGTGTGCCTCATTATTTGATCTTAATATATATAAATCTATTAATTTTTCAATCAGTTCACATTTTAAAAACCGGCAAAAGTGTGAAATCTTGGTTTGACTTTGACCACAATACAAATTATTTGTTTCTTATAACATAGAGATAGAAAGCTATTTGGTGGAAGAGGTCATCATGCAATGGGACATCGTTATAATTAAGGTGAGGCCTCAATGGGGCCCAACTCTCCAACATGGACCCACCAGCCCAGCCAGCCCATTTGTAGTTCGTTGGGTAGGCAATCAATTAAATAAATTAAATTAAGTTTACCACACTAGTCACTTGGCCTACCTCTACTTTTGAACATGTTGCCTTTTCCCCATTTACTTTAACATACTTTTTATTCTTTACTTTTACTTTACTTCAATCGTGGTGAAAGGCATCATTTCAAGGAAAAAATAAAAATATATCAAGTGAAAAAAGTCAAAACAAATTCATTTTTTACATAAAAAAACTCATCTTTTGTTTTTTTAACTCATTTTATTCCATTGTTACGGGGTTTGAACTTTAGTCTTCATTAAAAAGACTTTGTCTCTTACCACCGGACTATGATTACAGTGTAATTATTGACTAGAATACTCTTCCTAACATTACAACTCATCTTTTCCATATGCCTGGCTCATCATATTAGTTTCTCAATAAACTCATTTCACCCTGACCCTGTCATGGTCATCATCCTACAAACAACTCATATTTAAATATTAATATATGGAGAAAAAGAAAAAAAAATACCCAAATACAGCCACACGTTCATACGGATGAAACCAACTAGAACTTCGTTGATCAAGACGTCATAAGTTCGATCCCTTGAACCCCTAGGTTTTACCACAGTGGATCTTTGGGCAGTGAGTTTTTTCTGGGATGACTCAATTGATGCATTTGGGCTACCCAACACATGTGAAATTATAGCTATGCTCTCTGCTCTCCCGTGTGTGGGCGTCATTTATACCAATAAGGTTGCCTTGGATAGCTGGGTGTTAATCGTTTATTGTTCCAAAAAATAAACATACGATCAAACCCTAATACAGGTATTCCTAAGCGTCACATGTTAGGAATGCGGCTACACTTAAGCTAGGAATGGCTCCAAAATGAATGTGTTTGGGGCAACCTAACACCAGCAATGCAATGGGTGGCCAACTAGCATGGAATGGCCATGCCATCTTGTCAATGACTAAGTTGCCATTACTTGACAAGCCGATGAACATTTATAGAGGGTTTTGTTTTTACCTACAAACATCCATGGACATGGACAGGCTTCGTTGGGTCTTAAACTCTTTACTAAAATGCAATCTTTTAGATATGAAATACCAGTGTTGCAGAAATCACGATTAATCGCCGATTAATCGGCGATTAATCGCTTAGCGCCCCTCAACTGTCTACGATTAAGGGCTTGACGGTCAGTTAGTCAACGATGGTCAACATCGGTCATTGGCGGTCTTAGCGGCCCTTGGCGGTTTAGACGATCAGCTTAAAATTTTAATTTTCTATTAAAAAAAGTTAAAAAAGCATCAAACATGAAGTTGTAGACGTATTTTGAAAGAATGTTAAAGAAATATGAAGATTTAAGTACGAAAAAGTATTTGTTTTTTGAGATTATTAAACGTATTAGTCTTTACTATTGTAGTTTTTGACTTAAACGTTTATATAAGTACTAGATTATGACTTTTTTTTAAGGTTTTTACTTATTTACTTGTTAATTATACTAAGGTATTGCCATATTGGAAATATAAATGTGTTTATTTATTATTTTATAATAATCTAGTGTCCCCGATTAATCGTCGATTAATCGCCGATTAATCCGATTAATCGCTTAACACCAATCGACCATCGAGCAACCGCCGAGCGATTTCTGCAACCTTGTGAAATACTAAGGGGGTGTGTGATGCTTTTGGGCCTGATGCGGGATATTGACATGAAGAAGTGGGGATGTGGTACACCACTATATCATCGTATCATAATTTTGAGAGAAGTTAAAATGAGAAATTTGATTTTGATAAGAAAGATAAGAATGAATCTTAAGCATTGGATCTTGAACTAATAAAAAGGAAAATATGAACAATTTAGTTTTAGCCATCTTTGTTACTTTTAATTAAATTCCTCATTTTTTTAGAATATTCATAACTTTCAGATACGAAAAATATTTTTTTTTAAAAAATACACCATAAAAACGAGCGTTTTTTATCTTTAAAACGCGTGTTATTGTTGCAATATAAAATATTAAAAAAAAAACTTTTTCAATTTTTTACACTATATGACACAATGATCTGAGCATTTTGACACAATATAAGACAATGATCTGAAATTTTTTAACACAATATGACATAATGATCTGAACATTTTGATACAGTCGAAAGAGTAATTTTTATTTTATTTTACATATAACAACACTGTACACGTTTTAAAGATAAAAACGTTTGTTTTTATAGTGTTTTTTTTTAAATAATGTCGTATCTAAAATTTATGAAGGTTTAAAAAATAGAGGGGGGAGAGGGGGAGGACTTGATAAAAAGTAAAAATGCTCTTTTATCTTTTTTTCTCTCTCTAGTTATACACAGAAAAAATTTGGTCATAGATCTTCATTTAATTTAATGGCTATGATTTCTTCTTTTCATTTTTACCCAAACCAAATTTCTCACAATAACTCCACTCTCATAATTTACATATTTACCTATATAAATTAGGCAAATAATAATCTATTAGTTTGACCACTGACGGTCCTAACTTTCATTATTGTGGTCTTGAGTAGTCTCGGTAGCATAATTTTCATACATTTATATTTGATTTACACTTGCTTTGCTGTTGTTTTTGCTTTTATGTTTCCTCATTTTCTTCGGAATTAACATTATGAAGCAAAAATTAAATGTATGAAAAATGAAAGTTGAGAACCGCCACTAGTAAACTGATAGTTTGGATTATTAAAATCCAATTTGCCTATAAAAAATACAAACCCTATTTTGTCTTTTTTGGATGTTTTCTTTTTTATTTATTATTATATTTTTTTTCTTTTGTTTTTAGGTTATTTTTTCTTTATTTTTTATTTTTTTATTTTAACCAAGCTTAGGTAGTTTAGCAAAGGAGTTGTGTTATAATATGTATAGTCATGTAACGTAGATTTTATTTTTATTTTTATTTTTATCCCAGCTTAACGAGTTTTGCAAAGGAGTTGGTGGTTTTAATTTTAGTTTCGCACTGTTGCTTTTAGGTATCCAGTTGTTTATGGTGTTATAATAACAAGGCTTCTAATTTTAACGTTGTTGTGTTGTCTTTTTCATTTTCATTTTCATTTTTGGTACATTGTGCTTTAGCAACACAACTAATTTGTATATTTGTGTTATTCCGCAGCAACACGCGAATGATAAAATCTAGTTTCATCACAAAAGTGAAAAGTTCTGCGAAAAATATCTCCTCTACTCTCTCTCTCTCTCTCTCGTTTTGGCCATGATCATGATCCTACTCTCTCTCTCTCTCTCTCTCTCTCTCTCTCTCTCTCTCTCTCTTCTCTCTATCTCTCTCTCTCTTTCCTCTCTATTTGTATTTTTTTAACAACTAAATCATCACATAAGCATTTGACAGGATTTGAATCCACAACATTTTGTTTAAAAATTGATAATTGTATTATCAAGTTATCCCCCTGGGACCAGGTGTGTACCTAGTTAATTGGCATGGGGTAATCCGCACCCCCCATGAAAAAAATATTATAGTAGGATATGTACGATCCAATCCTGACTGACCCCTAAGAACTTTTGACACTGACCCATGAAATTTTCAGACCGACCCTATGAAATTTTGAATATACCGAAATGAATTATTTTAAAGTTTTAATGTTTTACATATATAATTGAATAAGTATTCAAACAATTAAGTTTGTTAGTTTACTAATTCTTAAGGTTATATACAAAACCCAATTTCTCAAATAATCAATAACTATACTCTGAAGTCTATATTTATATTTGTGCTCAAGTGCTAAATTTATTAAACGAAAAGGAGTTACTCAAATACCTAATAAGTGTTCAAAATATTAAGCTTGTATTTATATTTTAGCCTAATCATTAGTTTGTTGAACAAGCCTATTATATACAATTATATTTGCAACAATTCAGAAAAAGATGTGTACATATTAAAACTTTTTCTCAATACTGTTCGTATTTTTGTCTCACCTTTAAATTCAAACATGCTCTCATCCTCTATATCCGACCCAACTCTCACTATCAAGATCATCATTGTTGTCAGAGCAAACTGAACAGACCACTAACCGAAATTCTTGTTGTTACTGGGGTTGTCTCTTTCTTAAATTAGAGGGGGATCCGTGAAGATGAGATAAACATGAGATAAATGTGATGCGAAAGGTTGGGCGTAATAAGAGATGACGTGGAATGTTAACAACTAAACTGCTAAAGGTCTTAGAAGTGAGTATGTATTTCAACCGTATAAGCACTCCAAGAGGTACGGTCTGGCTGAAGACCTAAAACTTAGCGCTAAACCGGGGGGCAACCTGAGAACTTTGTGGGTATGTTCGCTAGAAACCCTCAATAGACGTCACTCGTCAACTCAGGCTACTGAGAGGTCTAAAAGACTTGTTGCATAGGCTAAATGCAATCGTGATTCATAGGAAAGTGAGTTTTAGGACTTGTACCACTTACATTTTTGCGTTTCCTAGTGTAATTTTAGTTACAGTTTGCTTGGCAAAGCTCAAGTGTGGGGAGGAGTCACGTGAGTTCTTGCTATTTATATGAGTTTGAAAATATATCCAAGTCCATGTACTATTTCCATACCCTTGTAGATTTAGTCTTGCAAGTTTTCATTTTGCATTAGTTTATGTGTGTTTTTAGTTTGTTTTGTTTTTTAGTCAGGTTGGTTGTTAGTAAGTTGTTGTTGGATGTAGTAGAG
The DNA here is from genome assembly GCA_039602395.1 of Deinandra increscens subsp. villosa. Classification (NCBI taxonomy): domain Eukaryota; kingdom Viridiplantae; phylum Streptophyta; class Magnoliopsida; order Asterales; family Asteraceae; genus Deinandra; species Deinandra increscens. Next base: position 1,109,977 of record JBCNJP010000013.1, read on the forward strand.
ACCCCTATGGTTATAGTTGAGTCTTCATTTGAAAAAGAAAACTATACATTGAGGACAATGTATCTCAAAGTGTGGAGATGGCGGGTCCTATGGGACCAAGTTTGGAGAAATTGCTAATCTGGACAAAATTGAAAAAAAAATTAAGAATTTAAAAAGTTATGGAATATTTCTTCAAACATTAACTTTTTTGTATAGATCTTCGGTTATGGTCATACTCGTGGGTTGATGAAAAATTTGGATAGGAGTGTCTGCCCGAGAATAACAAGTTGGATGATAGACTTTATTGTACATGCATGTGTTACATTAGTGCTTAATTGTTAAAATTTTATGACACGAATGAAGCATGTGACTAGATCGTTCGTTGAAATGTTTTAGGCATTAGGAAAAAACAAATAAAAGCCTTTATTTTTTGTTTTTTGGAACCCACCCAAATTAGACACCATATCATCAAATCATGAAATTCCCTAACCCATTCTTGTGAAGCCTTACCCTTATTATCTTTTTGTTTTATTTTAGATAAAATTCGAACTGGATAGGTGATTAGGGCTTTATATTCGTAGAAGGGATAAAATCTTTGGTTAATGTGCCAGGCATCGTACTTCGGTAAGACGAGGCAAACGTTTTCAATCATATAAAGATATGGGCGAAAAAGGTTACCCCAGTCGAAAAGCAATAAATAAAAGAAAGCCATTGTTAGTGTGCTCCAATAGGAAAAGAAAAAAAAAGAGAAGGAAATTTTGAAAATTCTGAAAATTGCAATAAAGCAACATCTATGCTTTGTTTTAGACCTTCATAGAGAGTAACCTTACCCAATCTGGATTTTATCGTTTTTAGCCATTTTCCCCTTTTGTTCACCCATACCTTAACCCAAAGCCAAAAAATAACCTTAAAAATCCTTTTGATCTATGCACGATTTAAGTAAGGCGTGAAAAAATGTAATGCATGCATGGGGAAAGGTTGAATGCCTGTTAGGCTCGGGTGGCTAACTTTTGATTAGAGGAATATTCTGTGAATGGAGGACGAGTTGGGTATGACCTTGGACCTTAACTGAGGAGGAATTCAATTGTTCCTTTGCTGGAAACTGTACGCTTGTTGATGTGGGGGCATCTTTGCAATATAGTGAAGGAGGTCGTCAGTTTGTTGTTGCGCTGGGTGCTCGTTGTCCCCAATCTGTCGAGGTGATTGGAACTTGGAAACGCATGTTGTATGCCCGCTGTATGGTAAACCGTGTGAAAACATGATAGATAGAAAGTTTAAAAGATTTAGAAATATAGAGGAAGTAAAAGAAGTATTTGAGTTTGTGTGGTTAAATTGTATAAAGTTTAAAACATTATTCCTCATCTTTGTCAGATACGTTTTGGTTAAGCGTTCGAGCGTCCGACGACTGAATCTCAGGGTCCACCGAATATGACGTTCTTGACTTTTTAGATGGTCGTCTAGTACTCCTCGTTGTCATGTTCATAGTCTCTCCCCACTTGAGATTTTGGTGGAGTAGTTCCCAACACCGAATTCCCCGTAACGTGCCTAGAGTCCCTTGAAACTTGATCAAAGCATGTTATTGAATTCCTGAATTGCTTTGGCTACTCGCTTAACCGCTACGAATATGCTTGCAAATGCCGCTGAAAAGTTGGCACTTCAGGTTCATATTGGACCATTTTCCCAATATCAAGTAATACAGTCGGTATTCGTCCATCCCGAGTAGCTCGAACCTTTCTCCAAAAGACTGACTTATCTTGATTCTTTAAAAAAAACCTAGTAAACTTTAATAAAAATATATAAAAAGTAAATTAAAAAAAATTAAAGTTACTCGGTACGGGGTCCTCCTACACGTCTAGCCAAGCTCGAGCGAACGCATACTAATCATCGGTGTTCCAAACTTGAACATTTTTCTGCTCCGATCTGGTTGGTCCTTCTTTTTATGTGATCGTTTTCTAGGTTGTGAAGGTTCGGGTTACGTTTCGGGTTGAGAGGATTAAGATTGTTGAAAATGTTTGAGGTAGTGAGAAGGTTGAGAAGAGACTATTTGACTAAAAATGTCGTAACCGTAATGTTGCTGGAAACAGTACGCTTGTTGTTGATGTGGGGGCATCTTTGCGATATAGTGAAGTAGGTCGTCAGTTTGTTGTTGCGCTGGTTGCTTGTTGTCCCCAATCCTTCGAGGTGGTTGGAAACGCAGGTTGTATGACCGTTGTATGGTGAACCGTGTGAAAACATTATTGATAGAAAGTTCAAAAGATTTAGAAATATAGAGGAAGTAAAAGAAGTATTTGAGTTTGTGTGGTAAATTGTATAAAGTTTAAAACATTATTCCTCATCTTCGTCAGATACATTTTAGTTAAACGTTCGAGCGTCCAACGACTGAATCTCAGGGTCCACCGAATATGACGTTCTTGACTTTTTTTATGGTCGTCTGGTAGTCCTCGTTGTCATGTTCGTAGTCTCTCCCCACTTGAGAATTTTGTGGAGTAGTTCCCAACACCGAACGTACGGGAAAGCGCCTAGATTCCCTTGAAACTTGATCAAAGCATGTTGTTGAATTTCTACATTGCTTTGGTTGCTCGCTTAACCGCCACGAATATGCTCGCAAATGCCGCTGAAAAGTTTTATACTTCAGGTTCATATTGGACCATTTTCCCAATATCAAGTAATGCAGCCGGTATTCTTCCATCCCGAGTTGCTCGTAGAACTTTGTTCAAACCTTTCTCCAAAAGACTGACTTATCTTGATTGTTTACAATAATAACGAAAAAAAAACCTAGTAAACTTTAATGCAAATACATAAAAAGTAAATTAAAAAAAAAAACTAAATAATTACTCGGTACGTGGTCCTCCCACACGTCTAGTCAAGCTTGAGCAAAAGCATACTCATCATCGGTGTTCCAAACTTGAACACTTTTCTGCTCCGATTTGGTTGCTCCTTCTTTTTATGTGACCATTTTCTAGGTTGTGAAGGTCCGGATTGCGTTTCGAGCAACACTTCGGGTTTAGAGGGTTAAGATTGTTGAAAATGTTTGAGGTAGTGAAAAGGTTGAGAAGAGACTATTTGACTAAAAGTGTCGTAACCGTAATGTTGTTGGAAACAGTACGCTTGTTGTTGAGGTAGGGGCATCTTTGCGATATAATGAAGGAGGTCGCCAATTTGTTGTTGCGGTGGTTGCTCGGTGTCGCTAATCCGTTTATGTGGTTAAGAACGCGAGCTGTATGGTGAACCGTGTGAAAACATGATCGATAGAAAGTTTAAAAGAATTAGAAATATAGAGGAAGTAAAAGAAATATTTGAATTTGTGTGGTTAAATTGTATAAAATGGTTTGTATTTATAGAAAAAAAAAATATAGTTGTTTAAGGGCTATATTTGGGTTTTGGGTGAGAAGTGAGGCGCGATGATCTTCACGAATATTCTATTTTTAGACCTCATACTCTTATAGCGTTCTGTGGACAATGTTAAAGCACTATATAGGGCACTATATAAACTTATAACGTTCACTACGTATAGTCTTAACGGAAGGAAACGACATTGGAGCCTAAATTGGGAAGAGTATTCACAAAATCCACTCATGTATATATAACTTCTCTTTTAACAATCTACTTGTTAATCCATCCATTTTAATACAATTAGACGTTAAAAAAATATATATCTAAAAGGACTAAAACTGCAATAACTGAAACTAAAAAATTAAAACCGTAATATAAGCATAGAATAAAATCATGACTCTAATTTTAATCTTAATTTAAACCGAAAAGTAAAAGGAGGTACCACTATCGGTATCCAACCTTCCTTCAAGCATTTATAACCCCTGTCACTACCAAAATAGTTTGAAGCCATGAGGATCCGACCCTACCCCGACCAACTGGTTTGAGCGATTGCAATCTCATAACTTTTCATATTTTCACAAAATAAAAAAAAAATTAAAAAGAAGAAATGGGCAGAAAACATCAAAATCTCCAACTGGAGTTCCTTAACCCCACCCTCATCACTAAAACACTCCATATCATTCATTCTTCTTCTGGTTCGACTCTCTTCTCTCCACTTCACCCATGGACCTGCACCACCACTCGAACCACCACCTCACCCTCTCCAAGTCCTCGCACCACCGCTCTAACGAATGGTCCGTCTTTTTTCTTTTCGTTTGCGATGTTTGACTTGTTGAAATGATCTGGTCTTACCGTTTGCAGGATATTCCGTGATGTCCCGAGTGATATAACGATAGAAGTGAATGGCGTCGAGTTCGCGTTACATAAGGTACTCGTGATCATCTCTTTTGTTCTTTTCTCCCTCGACAAAAATATAGGTTCTATTCGTTTTTTTAAGTGATTCCATTTAGGTTGTGTTTTATTTCAAACAGGACATAGATTCTATTTTTCCTGACACAAATAACTTTTAAAAAGGTTTTTATTTAAAAACTACATATCTTTATCATTGGTTATTTGCAGATTCGCCAACGGCATTCACGGTAGGGTTTATTTCTAAAAAATAAAATATATGAGTGTAAATCTGCAAAATTTGAGGTTTGGTTGTGAGTAGTTGTGAGTAGAGTAGAGAGAAAAAGTTTAACAAATCTGCATATTTAACAAAAAACTTGTGATTTTCTAAAATTTTGGGATTGAAAGAGAGAGATCAAGTAATGATAAATGTATAAAAAGTATTATTTAATTATGATTGTGATGAAAAGAGAGAAAAATAATAATAATAAAAGTATAAATCATAGGGGATAGAGATGAAGAACCTAGTGTGAATGCTCAGTGTTTGTTTGGATTGCTTATCTAATTGGATAAGTGTTTTTTTGTCAAAAGTGTTTATTGACATATGAATTTTTAAAAATGAGTTTTTAAAAAAGTATTTAAATTTGCTTATTTAAATAGATAAGTACTTTTGTATGTAAATGACTAAAATGAGGTTGAGTATGTATAATAAAGTTAGGTGGACATTAGTTAAAACAAGTGTAGAAAAAACTATAAGCAGTTTTAAAAAGTCAGAAAAAACTTTGTTTATTAAATATTGATTTATTAGCTTTTTGAAAAACAAAAAGTAAAAGTGCTTATTGAGTTACCAAATATTAAAAATGTCCTTTTTTACCTGTATTAGAATGACCTGTTTCAACCCGTTAATGATTTAACAACTTATGTGCAGTTTCCACTCGTTTCGCGTAGCGGACGAATCCGAAAGCTAGTTTCCGAAAACCGCGACACTTCCATATCGCGGGTCGAGCTTCTTAGCTTGCCAGGAGGCCCGAAAACATTCGAGCTAGCCGCGAAATTCTGCTACGGAAACAACTTCGAAATAACTCCCGCAAACGTCGCTCAGCTCTGTTGCGTCTCCGACTACCTCGAAATGACCGAGGATTTCTCGAACAACAACCTCGGATCGCGTGCCGACGAGTATCTGAACCACATTGTCTGCCAGAATCTCGAAATGTCCGTGGAAGTTTTACGCCACTGCGAAAGCTTACTCCCTCTAGCCGATGAGCTCCGGATCGTACCCCGGTGCATCGACGCCATAGCCTCGAAAGCTTGCGTGGAGCAGATCGCGTTGAGCTTTTCGCGATTGGAGTATAGCGGTTCGGGTAGACTAAATATGAGCCGACAAAAGTGCGAATCCGATTGGTGGGTTAAGGATTTATCGGTCCTACGAATCGATTTGTACCAACGGGTGATCACCGCGATGAAATGCCGTGGGGTTAGGCCGGAAAGTATCGCGGAATCCCTTATGAGTTATGCCGAAAAGGAACTAACCAAGAAGCCAAACACTCAAAATATCAGTGGGTCAAATGACCATGAGCGGGCCGAGCGGGCCGAGCGGCTCGTGGTCGAGACCATCGTGGGTCTGCTTCCGGTCGAGAAACTTATAGTGTCCTTAAGTTTCCTCTTCGGGTTGCTTCGAAGTGCGGGGATGCTCGATTGTTCGGTTGCTTGCAGGCTCGATCTCGAGAGACGAATCGGGTCGCAGTTAGATATCGCGACGGTTGACGATCTTTTGATCCCGTGTTTTAGACAAGATAGTGACACTTTATTTGATGTGGATACGGTTCATAGGATTTTGGTTAATTTCTCACAGCAAGATGATTATGATGATGGCTGCGATGAAGAAGATGGGTCGGGTTTTGAATCCGAGGGTCTGGATTCGCCGTCTGAAACGGCGTTGTTTAAGGTTTCGAAGTTGGTGGATAGTTATCTTGCTGAGATAGCGCCTGATGGTGGGCTTAAAGTTACGAAATTTGTAGGTGTGGCGGAAAGTTTGCCGGCGCGTGCTCGTATGGTTCATGATGGGTTGTATCGAGCCATTGATGTTTACCTCAAGGTACACCCGTTTGTTTTTGTTTTTTTTTTTAACGGCAAATTTGGATTACTGACGGGGATATTACACCATCCATCCGATCATCTTCAATCTCCATCAGGAGGAAACTCACCACTGGTGAGTAAATTCCTGACCCAACTTGTAATCCCATTTTTTATTTTTTTGTTACAAGTGAGACTTGAACCCAAGACCTCTCAATAAGAGGTCATACACCTTTGTCACTAAGCTAAGCTAGTGAGTGTTACACTGTTTATTAATTTATATAATTTTGACTTTTTAGGTCAGACAAAAACTACTATACTTCAAGAATTGGTGGATGTTTTCTTTTTATAATTTATTGGAAAAACATATTTATTTATAAAATCTAAGATTTAAAAAAAAACACTCAAAATTTACTAATTCATTTATTTAGCATAAGTTTAAAGATGAGATTAGAAAAGAAAATAAATACTTTTATAAAGATGTTGATGGTGTAAAATAAAAGAAAATACAGTAAAATATCACGAGCGAACTATGTTTAGGATTGGGGAAAGTTGAGATGTAAACTAGTCAAATTGAGTACTAGATGGCCAACTCCGAAACTTAAATATAAACGAGTCAAATTGTGTTTAAGATAGCCTAAGTTTGAGCTCGGCAATTTAAACTAAGAAACATTTAAGCTCGAACTTGACTATGATTTTGCTTGTTGATTGTTATTATTTATTTAAATATTTTATTTATATACACATAAATTCTTCATTATTTACAATTCCCAATTTTTTAAATAACATAATATGTATTATTAGCCTAATTTCTGAACCAAAATACACGTGTTTTATGCTAACTGGCTAGGAGATATGTGGAATGACTGGTTAGTGGGTCATGTCTTTAGCCAGGTTGTAAGGGGGATAACAGATGTGGGTTTCTTATTGGATGAAGGATGCCACATAGTAGGATAAATTGTACACTTGTAAATGATCTATTGGTGGAAAGGCATTGGGTCATTTGAATAAGGATAAATTTGGTTGGTCATTTCTGTTTTTTCAAAGTCAAAGATGGTTATTTTGATGATTTTCCCTATTAGTTATCGGTTCATTTTGTTATTTATCAGAGTTGTATATTTCTACCTGTTTTGAAAGTTCATATAATGAGTTTGACCATAAAAAGTCAAAATGCATCTTACATATATTTGGAAATTAACAAAACTTGCATGCAGGCTCATCAGGGTTTATCCGAATCAGATAAAAAGAAGATCTGCAAACTAATCGATTTCCATAAGCTCTCACCAGAAGCCAGCGCACATGCTGCCCAAAACGAACGACTCCCACTTCAATCAATAGTTCAAGTTCTATACATAGAACAACTCCGCCTCAAAAACGCCTTATACTCCTCCGACAACCATAAACCGCCACAATCCTGGCGGATCACCAGCGGCGCCCTGAGCGCCGCCATGTCACCCAAGGACAATTACGCTTCCCTGAGGCGAGAAAACCGGGAACTGAAGCTCGAGTTGGCTCGGTTGAGGATGAGATTGAATGATCTTGAGAAAGAGCATGTGTGCATGAAGAGGAATATGGAGAAATCGAGTTCTCGGAAGTTTATGAGCTCCTTGTTCTCGAAGAAGATTAGTAAACTTATCGTTTTCGGGAATAGTTCGTCAAGGGGATCGTCCTCGCCGTCGAGAAATTCGTAACGAACTGATTCTAAGGTGACTGTGAGAACAGAATGAAACAAATTGTATAGGAGTTCTACTAGGCCAGTTGGATCGAGTCTACAGAATTGTATTTTAACGTGATTGGTGATATAATGAGGCATTAGAGCCATTAGCCATAATCAAATGTTTCAAACTGTTTCATTAGGGGTGGAAACGAGATTGAGCTCGTTTAGACTCGAGCTTGACTTGTTTAAAATAAACAGAGCTTGAACTCGAGCTTTATTTTTAAAGTTTGAACTCGGCTTGTTTATTATTAATTTTGTTTATTTATAAGCTATTATAATTATAATTAAGTTTGTATTTATTTAAAATTTTATTTTTTATATAAAAATAATACATACTACTGATTATTTATTTTATTATAATTTTATATATAATGGTAATAATTTTTAAACTATATTTAATAATTTTCTATATGTACTTAATTATCAAGATTGTCAACCCATAAGTTAGTTCTAAAAGTATATGTTCCAGGGGTGTTAATAAGAAATATTGATCTAAAAAATAAGCTAAATTCTGGAAGTAATGTTAATAATATTGGGTTTTGACGCTTCATTTTATAATTAAAAGAATATTATTTTCCCTTGCTCTATATATTGCAATGTTATAAATAAAGGGGAAGGATAATCACTTTTTCCAAATTGAGGTTGTATTTGTGAGATAAAGTCTTTACATTACATAGTGTCAGTTGTATGTTGTATTATTAAGAAATAAGAGTAGACATGGATTGAAACTACTAATCTTGGATAAATATAATAAATTTATAAATAGAACATCAAATGTTGTATACACAAATAATTTGAAGGTTTATGAACAATTGTTGTAACTTTTTATTTATTATTATTATTATTATTATTATTATTATTATTATTATTATTATTATTATTATTATTATTATTATTATTATTATTATATGTAATGCTATATACAATTTGATCTATGACAAGTAGTTATAGACTAAAAGATATGTGGTCTTTATTTTTTTTATTAATATTCTAATAATTTGATATTTTGTTATATATGGCCTTGTTTGTTTTGCCATATTACTTATAGCATATGTAGTTAAATCATATTATGAGCATCTTTGTTTACTTGTATACACAAAATTATATGACGGTTTATGAACAGTTGTTGTAACTTTTTATTTTTTATTATTGTATGTAACGTTACTAACCTAGCATATAAGGAGTATGATTAAATACAGACCACTTTTATCATACAAACCTCAAGCTAGAACGGATAAAAACCTGTCATGTGGACTGTTAACTACTTTTAATAAATGATAGTTTAAGTTTTTAAAACTAAAATACATTTTATATACTTTATTTTCATTTTTTATAAAAATTACACCATAAAATGAAACACTTTCTTATCGTTAATATGTGTATAAAAATATTGCTATATCATTTTAACAAAAAAAAAAGTTTTAAGTTTACAAAGATATGTTATACAACAGTGCTATTATAAAAAAAATCAAAGTGCTATTTATTGTATATATGTAAGTGTTATAAATACAAAGTGCTATTTTATAAAATAAAACAGTGCTATTATCGTATTAATATAATATTAGAAATATATGTGGGATAAAAAAGATTTATACCGGAAATAAAATGATTTCAACGAGTCCAGATGAATACCGTTTAAACCTAGGGATTAGCAATTCCAGGGCACTGATCATTTCATTTCGTCAATAAGTGAAATTCCTCCTAAGGTTTATCTTCCATAAATAATGTATCGATAAGATTAAAGAAACAAGAACGAAACTAATATTCTCCTAGGGTTTCTTCTCCTTCCACATTGTTGAAGACTTCACCAGCAATATCATAAAAAAATGATCGATGATAGTGCAAAATGATCAACGGATATTGATTATTGCGAATAATAAAGGCAATTGAGTGCCAAATTAGGTGGTTTAGTTCGCCTTTGTCAAATAAGTATGGACAGATACAATCCTTTTTCAAGAAACTCACACGAGTATTGAAAATTATGATAATTACACCAAGAAACATCTGCTTTCTATTAAAGCCGTTGAAGCTTTTCGGTTCCACCACTTCATTACACCAAGAATGCCTTCGACCAATTCGGCATATCAATCAATCGATGGATGTTTAGGTCGCCCAAGATAAATGACAGTACCAACGCCCCAGTTCTTCTCCATTCGTCACTACACCGCTCGCTCTTTGGTTGCAACTTTCCTTCCCTGTCTGTCTGCGATTGTATTCCAGGTATGCTCCCAATTACAACTTGCTAATTGATATCACACTATATAATAGAAATGTTTTAGGTTATTTACACCATCCCACCTGACGTCTCTGTTCTATATCTTTCAAAGACATTCAATTTCTTAATTTCTTATATACTTCCATACCATGTGTTTGACGAATGTCCTTAATAAATAGGATTATATATACTTATTTTATGCCTACTTATCTTGCAAGAAGATCAAAGTTTCATTGTGCATATTTGGTGTTCGATGAAATGCCTCAAAGACACATTTGCTTTTGATGTTTTTTCAATCATGTTTGTTTTGATTGTACATATTTATAGGATACATTATTAGATCAGATTCAAATATGCACTCAATGATAAAGCTATGAATATGGTTCTTAGAAAAATATAAAAAATCTTTATTAGTTCATGAACAATGAAACTATTATATACCAACTTGTGTATAATTGTTGATTTACTAATAGTCAATCTGATCAGAGATAGAATGTGGTAAGATCTTCAGTCTGATTTTCACTTTTGTATGATTGTACACTCTTTGCAAAGGGTATAAACAAATGGATTTTATACCTATAGTTAATTAGATCAATATGTAGATACCATAAATCCGAATTCTGTTTTTGAAATGTATTGGTGTACTAAGTTTCGAATTCTCATATTTATTTTACCTGCAAAAGTTATAACTATAATAACCTTTCAACAACCCTTCACAATTTCTATACATTTACTCTTACTTACTGGACCAAAAAAAGCCTAAACAGTTGAAGGAAACAAGCATTGAATATAATAGCAAATGTATATCACTGAGATCAATGTTATGAACACGAAATTAAAAAAAGGAAAACATTCAAAATGGAATGCATACTTACTAAGGAGTTTAAAGCTTGAATAATGTATGTATATATACTGCTTTTTAGTATTTGCCAATTTTTAAGCATTTTTTTAGTTGGAACAAAGTTTCAAATCATGTATTAAAATGTTTAAACCTGATTTTCAACTATAAATCTAATACAAGACGATTTGCTTTGATCTAGAAGAGTTATCGATTTATATTAAACCATCAGTTCATAACCAAAACTCCTTTGTAATCTACTAACCGGTTTGAAACCCCTCGTTTAGATTGATTCGTAATCATATTTAAGCGGTGTAATAACATTGGTTTTTAACCGGTTTAATAACATGTACCGTTACTGAAATAAGTTTTTTTTACATGTACATAACAATAATAAACCAAAATATCTCCATCATCACGTATGGGCAACACAATTAATTTGACACCACAGCATCAAGTGCTAAAAGCCTTAAAAGGTTGTGAGGATAAAACCATAAAACAATGAGCTAAAAATTATTCATATAATCTTCATTCCAAGTTAAGCAGCTCATATAGTATATCATAATTAAAAAAGAATGCAAGTACATTGGTCTTCATGTTGATAGATAAGAAAAACAAATAGTTTTTAAGTCTGCTAAACTGAGCAAAGCCATGTGAAGCCTCATGAGTAGGCCCCTAAAATTGAAAATGGAATGCATACTTACTAAGGAGGTTAAAGCTTGAATAATGTATGTATATATCCTGCTTTATAGTATTTGCCAATGCTGTGTGAATTATTTTCCTAGGCAAAGGTCACTTGGAACCAAGTGTATATTTTAAATTGTAATATTTTAAGTCTGATATAATTTTTAATATATACCAAGTGTATATATGAATGTGTTATGCACTTGTATTATTCTTTTCTGCCCTGTAATAGCTCAACTGATGTACACCTTCTTGATTGTATCTCAGGTTCAAGGTGCAGGTGAGGGTGGAAGATACAACTGGGTTTGTGTTTCTCACTTTGTTCGATCGCGATGTGTCCAGGATAACACAGACAATAGCAAGGGTACTAACCATGAGCAGGTTAGAAGTTACATGATAGCTATCTCAAAGTTTAACTACTCCTGCTAACTCATTCTTGGTACATTGTGACATCAACTCTTATTTCATAGGTAGCTGAGCCAAGCAACCTTCCCGCGAAATTAAGCACGTTGCTAGAGAAGAAATTCACATTTTTGATTGACATTAAGGATTAAAATTTCTGATGGAATAACCATATTTATGATATCTCAAAAATGACTGCTGACCTCGAGACCATGCACGAGCTGGAAATGTGGCTTGATACATATGAGGTGGAGAACCTTTTTAAGTTTTCACTAATACTTGAAAATAAAATAAGATCTACGAAATAAAAAAAAAATCAAGAACTGACATGTAGTGGCAGGAAAACGTGACTCTATTGTTCATTTTAATTGATGCACTAATTTCTTTTAAAAAAATAAGTTTATCCGATTGATGTACAGCAACTACTTGGGATTGAAAATCGTATATTGCTTTCTTTACACTACAAAAAATTGTCATTACTGGCGACAAATATTGTCGCTATTAATGTCATATGTCGTCACTATAGTATTAGCGGCGACATATCACCGTTTTTGTATGGCCGTTATTTTCCCGCCGCTAATAAGCAACTTGTCGCCGACACTAAAAGAGATCCGGTTTTCTTAAATTAGTTTTTATATACCCGTTCACATAAATGTTTGTGGAAATGGTGCCAAAATCCATATTAGTTTTCCACCAGAATGCATGGTTTGGACACATTAATCAAGAAAAGATTTTTTTTAAAACTGAATAGTTTTTTTTTTTGGAATGGCGATGGAATTAAAAACGGCCAAACCTCAAGCAAGACGCTAGAGGCGGCAAAAGAAACATTACATTGGAAAAGAAATTACCCACTCCGGCCATGAAAAGGACCGGGCCAAACCTGAATAGATTAGTTCTGCTTCCCAAAAAAATTATACATACAAAACTTTTACACTACTTCCTTGCTCATGTAAAAGCTTTAATTCGCTTTTATATAGTTTTCTATGTTCATTTAATCCTTAAATCTCACATAAACGACATCTTGCATATTGTTTGCTACAAATACATGAAGGTAAAACAATTAAAACCCCTTCAGTTTTTATGCCAACCAAGTGCCAAATTTTATGTCAGTTTCGTTCTATACATGAAAAGAGTACCGTGGCTATTTTCGCTTACTCAAGTCTATACTTTTAGGATTTTGCACCCACTGCACTTGCTGATGCCAGTGAACGAAGATAATTCCCGGCCACTTGCGGTATCTTTCGTAACCGTAACGACAATGAACAAAAGCCAGGATACAATCGCTTTTCAAAGTTGGGTTGTTTTTAAGAATCCGGTTTTCTCGCACGGTCAATTATATGTCGCACTCTCCCAAGTCACAAGCCGAGGAGGGCTCAAAATTTTAATTCTGGATAACTTGGCAAACCAAACATCGAATGTGGTGTACAAAGAAGTGTTGACAGATTTATGAAAAGGAGCAACTTCGTCTCATCAAGTTATATCGCCGGCTAGGTTCTTATGTAAAATTAATTGTACGTCCCGTGTGACCCACGGGTTACAAACCTAGTGTTATAAATAAAGGGGAAGGATAATCACTTTTTCCAAATTGAGGTTGTATTTGTGAGATAAAGTCTTTACATTACATAGTGTCAGTTGTATGTTGTATTATTAAGAAATAAGAGTAGACATGGATTGAAACTACTAATCTTGGATAAATATAATAAATTTATAAATAGAACATCAAATGTTGTATACACAAATAATTTGAAGGTTTATGAACAATTGTTGTAACTTTTTATTTATTATTATTATTATTATTATTATTATTATTATTATTATTATTATTATTATTATTATTATTATTATTATATGTAATGCTATATACAATTTGATCTATGACAAGTAGTTATAGACTAAAAGATATGTGGTCTTTATTTTTTTTATTAATATTCTAATAATTTGATATTTTGTTATATATGGCCTTGTTTGTTTTGCCATATTACTTATAGCATATGTACTTAAATCATATTATGAGCATCTTTGTTTACTTGTATACACAAAATTATATGACGGTTTATGAACAGTTGTTGTAACTTTTTATTTTTTATTATTGTATGTAACGTTACTAACCTAGCATATAAGGAGTATGATTAAATACAGACCACTTTTATCATACAAACCTCAAGCTAGAACGGATAAAAACCTGTCATGTGGACTGTTAACTACTTTTAATAAATGATAGTTTAAGTTTTTAAAACTAAAATACATTTTATATACTTTATTTTCATTTTTTATAAAAATTACACCATAAAATGAAACACTTTCTTATCGTTAATATGTGTATAAAAATATTGCTATATCATTTTAACAAAAAAAAAAGTTTTAAGTTTACAAAGATATGTTATACAACAGTGCTATTATAAAAAAAATCAAAGTGCTATTTATTGTATATATGTAAGTGTTATAAATACAAAGTGCTATTTTATAAAATAAAACAGTGCTATTATCGTATTAATATAATATTAGAAATATATGTGGGATAAAAAAGATTTATACCGGAAATAAAATGATTTCAACGAGTCCAGATGAATACCGTTTAAACCTAGGGATTAGCAATTCCAGGGCACTGATCATTTCATTTCGTCAATAAGTGAAATTCCTCCTAAGGTTTATCTTCCATAAATAATGTATCGATAAGATTAAAGAAACAAGAACGAAACTAATATTCTCCTAGGGTTTCTTCTCCTTCCACATTGTTGAAGACTTCACCAGCAATATCATAAAAAAATGATCGATGATAGTGCAAAATGATCAACGGATATTGATTATTGCGAATAATAAAGGCAATTGAGTGCCAAATTAGGTGGTTTAGTTCGCCTTTGTCAAATAAGTATGGACAGATACAATCCTTTTTCAAGAAACTCACACGAGTATTGAAAATTATGATAATTACAAACGCCCATTCAAAAAAAACACTCGCTTATTAATGATCGTAAAGAGACGGTTGGTCGTGCTGAGGCCAAGACAAAGAAAACACCTTTCATTTGTGGCCAAGAAGACTAGCGGTGCAAATTCATAACCGGTTTTCGGTTTGTAACTTGTTCGAATCGGAAATCGGAACCGGTCATAACCGGTTTGAGCCTAACCAATTTAGCAATCGATTCTAATCGACTGGTTTGGAACCGGTTACGCATACACTATATTTTCATTATATATACTAGTTTTTAAACCCATGTATCACACGGTTAGAATTTTGTAAGAAAATAATAATTATAATGAACTATATTAAATTTAGTATAATAATTGTAATTAAAAAGTATAAGTTATTGAAAAAAAGTTATAAATTTGAAAATATAGATTTATATATTACATTTAACGTCTGGTTCATCACTTTTTCATCTTCATCCAATATCAAAAGTTTAAGTTCATCTCTGCTTTTCACTCTTGACAATGCCACGTACAATTGTCCATGACTAGAATATGGATTCTTTAAATACACACATTTGGAAAGTGACTGCACTGACTTTTATCAACGGCCATTCGAAAACATACTGCGATCGGATATTGTCTTTTATTATTTGTTTAAAAGATATCTTTTTACTTGAAAGAGACATTGAGATTCTTGAAATGAATGTACGAACACCGACATTATTTCCCGATATTACTTCTGCTTCTATGACACGCTTTCCAAGATACACAATTTGTAGTCGAGTATCGTTACAAAAACTATTCTTTTGATAAAGATTTCTAAGTAGCATAACATACACGCCGACTTTTAAAACCAACCTATGATTTGGCAACCCAAATTTTAGTTACATATTTTTAGTACAATTAAAAAATTAAACCTTAATACGAATTTTTAGTATCAAGATAATTACTAATTAAATATGTTAGTAAAAAACTTTTAAGATGTATTTGTTACGTATACAAACAAATAAAGTTTATTTAAATGGTCAGTTTTAAAATAAATTTGTATAAAAAAAAAATAAACCTTAATATAAGAATTTTATATTTGGATAATTACTTATTAAAAGTTTAAACAAAATAAACTTTAATATGAAAATTTAGTATTTGGATAATTACTAACCTTAAAAAAATTAGTATTTTGATAATTACTTACAAAAGTTAAAAAAAAAAACCTTAATATGGATATTCAGTATTTGGATTATTACTTATTTTAAATTTGACTTAATACAAAATTTTGTGGTAATGACAAATGTAATTTTTTTCTAATTAAAGTATAACCAAACTTTGTGTTTATTATATAGTATAGATATAGATATATATATTAATACACATACTTATACACATATATATACACACTTATACACATACATATACATTAGTATATATGCACTAATACATATATATACATTACACACATACATGTAGGCCAATTAATACACATACACTTTGTTTTGAAAAAACATCAATATTTGTAATATTTTATCTAAAAACACTTGTGTTTGTAACGTTTTTAAGTTTTAAATTATGTTTATTAGTTTATATAATGTGTTTAATAAAAAAAAATATTTAAGCGTAGCAACCGGTTTGTAGCCAGTTTTAACCCATAATCGGTTTCGGTTTGTAACCCCAACCGGTTGAACCGGTTCCAAATTTTTTCCTTCGGAACTGTTGACTAACCATTGTCGGTTATTAGCCAAACTGGTTTTGATCATAACCGATTTGGTCAATTACCAGTTACGGTTAAATTTTTGCACCTCTAAACGAGCTGCTCTGCTTTTGGTGGACTTTTTGTTAATTTTTGGATACCCGTAAATGGGCTTCAGAATCAGTTCTAATATATGGCGGTCCATTAGTTTTTGGATACACATGGTTATCTGAATACTTTTTTTTAATATATGGCGGTCCATTAGTTTTTGGATACACATGGTTATCTGAATACTTTTTTTTAATCTTGTATCCTTATAATTATACTTATCCTTATAGTATAAAGATCTGTTTTAAAGATCTTACCTTTTTTTTAACAATGAAGACTGAGTCATCTAAAAATCAACCTGACAAATAGATCACCTTTATATTTGAACAAAGGTGAATTCAAAAAATATTTTTCACGGGGGTCGAATTTTTTTGGTATTCGGACCTTCTGTTGTCTATCACCTGATTCCCCGACGAAGCAATACGGCCGACCTCCGTCCAGCCTTGACATCGACAACCTGCTTCCCTTCGAATTTTTTTCACCGGGCTCCTCTTTCCTTAGCAGCGGTGCCACAAACTAAGGCCGAAGGTTTTAGGGATTCCGACTACAAGGGGTCGCGATCCCGGTGACAACGAAGTATTCTGGCGACCCATAAACACAATTCCGACCTTCTTGGTCACGTATTAGGTGTTCCCGAGTAAGGACTCGACGGTTCATTCCATTTTTCTTGCTCAACCCCTTTTGCTAGGACCGAATTGCTCATGAATGTTCTGATCAGTAGCTTTGGTGGCGTTTTAGGTTTGTTTGTGATGTACACTGATTTGAGTTAGAAATCGCCGGCAGAAATCGCCACGATCCTTCACCTCCTCCCCCACCGTTACATTCACTCGCCGCACAACGAGAGACGGAGGTGGATCGCACAACGAGAGACGGAGGCGGAGATTGAAGAGGCTAAGACTAAAGTCGCCGCTAGTGTTGGTGGTGGTTCATCTTCGGCGATGCCTGCTGCTCCGCCTCTGCCGTCGGCTCCTGTTGCTGCTCCTCCAGTACTGGCAGTGCCGACGGCGGCATTGGTGGTGGCGGATGGACCAAGAAAGATTGTTTCTGAATCAATTTTATGGTAATGGGGATAACTAAAGTCCAACTCATCAAACATAGGACATGTAGGTTGTCATGTTGGAAGCCACATCCTTAAAAATTAATGATGGTTAGTACTTAATGGCAGGACCACCAGAAAAAATCAAATGAATAGGTAGGACCATAAAAAACAAACTCGGTTGAAATTATTGTAGGTCAATAGTCAATAAGTATGATTATTAAAATCCAATTTTTGGTACAAGAAAATAACATAACTATATTAACACATCGAAAACAGACTTTATATTTGATTCTCTTTTAAATAAAACAATTGATGGTCATGACAAAGTGACAAGTCAGAGTGGGTCATATGGCAAACCACTCTAAACAAACCACAATGCACCGGTCACCCATAACATAACCTAAACGCATTATCAATTTTATATTTAATAAATAAAAAATTAAGCATATAAAACAAATTTAGAAGCGTCTAAATGGAGTTCAAATTGATAGGACACAGACAAACATATACTAGGATAATATTAATACAGTTTACTGTTATAAAACATTTAAACCATTTAGAAATATGAAAGAATCTTTGCCTCTCGATATATTTATGACTTTTTATATGAGAGATTATGAGTGTGAGTCGTCTAGGATAATTTGTACCGGGTTGAGTTAACGGACGTTTTCAGTTATTGGTTTTCTCCTGAGTGATGGATTGGTTGAGTCTCCACGATCATGGGTAAGGACCGGACCAACCCAAACAAAAAACCGGTCTGAAAAACGAATAAGATGAAAAATGAAGATCGAGGACCGAACCAATTTTTTATGTTTCAGGTCCGTCTCAAGCCGGCCGGGGTCAATTCACCGGTTATCTCTAGTCGGCCAATGAGATGCCATCTCTAGGGTGATCCATGGGACCTGATGTGACAACACGATAATTTAGGTCAACACCTAATTTTGACTTTCTATATTTCATACCGTTCACTTTACATTTAGACTAAACGAGCGGTTGACCCGCCTGCGCGTTGGCCGGCCAACCCTTTTTGTTCATAGCTTGTTGTTGTATTGACAAAGTCTGAACCTAGTAATTGCATGAAATTTCAATTTTATGGGAGTTGCTACCGGAACATATTAGTTTTACAAATGGAATGCAGTGACATATTCTAAACTTTGTAGTCACATTGAACTTTATTAGTTTTACTGTAGGATCTAGATTTAGGTTGTTACATTAGATTATGTTAATATTTATGTTTGTTTTATAATCTGTGAAACTTATGTGACTTCTCATAAACTAGTGCGAAATGTATAGGGTTAAAATCTGCGAGAAGTCCATTATGTGCAAAAAGTCTATCAAGACTTTCCGCACATTATATGTCTATAAATAGGCAAGGTCCATGTGAGTTTCTGTAATGAATGTGATAGATAGCGAAGCTCTATCCATTTGTAACCTCGAGTTAGGAGAGTTGTAATTCTTATCAAAATCATTCAATACATTTGAGGAGTTTGCATCATCATTTGTGTGATTCTAATTGCTCGTATTCAATCATTTACTGTTTCTATTTGTTCTTCACCGTGTTCGAGTGTTTTGAGTTTCGGTGAGCTCAATTGTGATCGAACCGAATCTAATGGGCACAAAAAGACCGAGAATCTGGACCTACTAGTTTATTTGTGTTTTATTGATCATTTCTGAGCTACTCATCGTCATTTGTGGTGTTTTTCAAGAATTATGGATCGAATTCGGTTCAAACAGTGTTTGGCGTGAAAAATAGTTATTCTGTTTAAATTGCGAAATCACTAAGTTTTTTGTGAAAATGTCGCTAAAGCTCAGATTTTGTTCCCTTTGCAACAAATACTCATTTGAAACATCACGTCTTAACTTTTCGCTGAATATTTTAGCGAAAAGATTTTATGCGAAAATAAACAACTCTGAAACATCGCTTTTTAAGTTTTCGTGAACATTACTTTTGCTAAAAGAAATTTTCTGTGAAATATTGAAAAGTTTTCGCGGATCTTTACCGATTTGCGAAAAGATTTATATGTGAAATATCATTTTTGCTTTCCACATATTATGTTTTTGCAATCTAATCATTGAAACTTTTGTTTCAGGTATTCCTGGAAATGGTAAAAAGTTGCGATAAAATGATCAATGGTGCATTCACAGAAGATTCATATGCTTACTCTTTGATGAGCTTGGACCAACATGTGATAAACAATAAATAAACTCCATGAAATTTGAAAATGGTAAAATAGGTAAAAATGAATCTGAATTTAATGAAGATTCATCTAAGAAACAAAAGATTAATCTTAAAGATGATAAAAAAATGATTCAAACATGAAATATGATGACAAAGCATTGATGGAAGTAGATGACAAGAAATCTGATTGTGAAATTTGTGCTCAAGTTACTACTGATTATTCTTGTCACACCCCCAAAATCCACCCCACATTGGAGGCATGATCGATCAGGATCCTAGTCATCAGACACACAGAACAGTCTCTATGCAAGTTTAAAGCATTTAAAGCCAAAGTTTAACAGTCCAAAAGTTTTAACAATGTTTTCATAGTAGCGGAACCATAATACTGAATCACAAGTTTTAAGTTGTATTGCGCCTACGACGCCAAAGGCTTAGAAATTTTTATAACAAATATGTAGAGTTATGAAATGAACCACGCAAGAAACATGCAAGAATGTGTCAACACTAGGTTGGTGAGTTCATAGATTTAAATACAAGTACATTCAAAATTTATTCAAAGTAATACCATGAGTCTCCGTGAGGCTAATTATACACAGGACCACTGAGGTCCTTGCAATCCAGATTATTACGATTATTATTATACCAGTAGATTGCTAGTCTACGATGTTTGTGACATATAGTGATCACGTACCTAGAGCTTACTTCCAGAGTTATGCCTTTATACCATGTGTTACCACACATGATTCCAATAAGACAATATAATATTCGTCTCTACTCCCTATAAGTCAAGTGGGGCTAGAGCGACCAGCCAGGGCAGGCCTAGTCAGGCATAGTAGGTCTACTCAATATTTCCCCACTATTTCCCTCAATATTAACTGGTACGGTAGTAAAGGACTTTCCACCATGGCCATATACAAATCACTCATGTTCACCAGATTGGTATAATAATTTATTACAGTTTTACAAGAAAACATTCTACATGTCTTCTCTCCCAAACGCAATGCAAGTTAAGTCAGGTGTCGTAAACTCACCTCGGGTGCGTAAAGCAACCAAATAGCCAAAAGCCAACAAAAGAAGATGAAGCTTCTAGACTTCACCTAAGACACATAATTGTGTAAGTGTTTGACCATGTTGATTGACTGTCCCTATATACATGGACAATTGACAAGTTGACTCGACAACACATTGGTGATCAAATTAGGTTTTTAAATATTTATCCTAACACGCATATATCATATAACATGTCACGCAATAAATATTCACACTTCATAATTTATTATAAGTTATCCCGCATATAGGATGTAAGATCGACGGGGCGATTTTACAAAATCTTGTCATTCCCACAGAGGTATGAGACCTAGAATTTATACACGCGTACAACCTATAATTAATTTAACCTGAAGCACTTAAAAAAGTAACCAAGTAATCATGGGCTCATACGCCATGCGTTACATAAATAATTATCCAGTAAATATATACTTATTGCGTATAAGCAAAGTTCACGTCGATATCATGTTTTCATCACACGTCTAGCACAATGATTCACGTCTAACATATTTCAAGCCATATAAAGTGTTTGCTAACACATGTATGCTTTATACGTTAGCCTACAATCACGTTTCGTTCGATAAAAATAAATATTTATTTAAATATATTATTTTTCATGCAAATTATCAACATGATCATTACTTTATCACCCAACATGCATTCAACAACACAAATCATACAACTTTATCATAGATCGGACATCAATCAACCATATTTACTCAAGATCTAGCAAGCACGAACATAAAAATCGAATCGTTATCGTATATTTCATGTAAAGTTTGCAACTATATATCATCTAAACCCTAGATCTAGCATTTGCGTGTATCCATACCATGAATCAAACATAAAAATGCAATATTTATCAACATGCATAAACAAGAACCCTAGATCTAAAAAAATCAATTTTTTAGAATATTTTTATCAATTTAATCATCATAAAAATCATATTTTTATTAAAAAAAAATAAACTTTATCATTCTATTCACTAGATCTATGCATAGAATCATCATATCATCATCATACCAACCTAGATCTAGCATACAGGTACAATCCTAGTGATCTTTAAACAAAACAAAGCAAAGAAAAGGACATACCAATGATATAGAGACGATCGGTGATGAAAAAAAGCTTGGTTTCTTGATCTAACACTCCAAAACTTGAGATTTGGACCAAAGATAATTAAGAACGGGACCTAGGGCCTGTAAAGGCGTTTTCAGGGTTGATAGAATGTGCTAATGGTGGCTAATGACAGATTTATAGTGGATTTTTAGGGTTTTCCTGATCTGACCATATTCGCTGACCGTTAGGGATGTTTGACCAGGGAATTCGCGGTCCGCGACCCGCCTGGGTCAACCCCTAGTTGACTTTCGTTGACCAGCCCCAGCTTTGTCCGTTTTTTGCATTTTTGGTCACGGTTTTATACATTTTCACACTTTATTCATTCACCATCATATTTATCAAACTGAATCCAACTAAATCCAGTATAAACATGCCATATAACATAATACGTTTATATAATTAAATTCATATAAGTATTTCGCACGTAAATCGCAAAACATATCGATTTTCAGTTAATGTTTCAATACTCAACCTTGTGTTTGATGTGTTTTCAGAATACTAGACTCCTATAATAATCTAGATTTACACGCTACGTCTATATATGTGATTTCCGGTTTATTGGTTTTATCGGTTTTTGCTTTAGGATTCACCCGACGGGTCAGATTATCACATCCTCTTCCCGTTAAAGAACTTTCATCCAGAAAATTAAGATCGCAGCCACGTTGCCAAGAATTTAAGATTCACAAGTTAAAAGTTGCAACCTCGTTGTAGAGAATTAGGAACCGCAGTTTAAATGTTTTACTCAAAAGTAAAGAAAAAAATTTCAAGTTCTTACATCATCCCCCCCCCCCCCCCCCCCGGTTAGGATATATCCTCCCCGAATTTAAGATTTATCTTTGGTTATCGACGCACACTGCTTGAACATTAAACAATATAAAAAAAATCAAGAAAACCATTTGATGAATTCTAGTTGTGGAACTGCACGACAGACCTGCATAACACCAACAAGTGAAGATGAATGCACATCACCAAAGACATGAATTGAGACATTAGACATAGCCATAGCCCATGGTTTCAAGCACGGCTTAACCAAAATGAATAACATAGGAAGTGATCATGCTAAGAAATCTTCTGATAGTTATAAAGATGCAGGGTTGCTGGTTGAGGCGGGTTCTGAGAAGTTAATGGGTCAATTGGGAGCTTGAAGGGCAGGTGGTTGTGAATTATAATAGGATTCCCGAGTATTATTATGTATCATACTAATAACGAGGCATTTTTAACCTAATACAATATATACTCCGTTAGCAATCCATCTGAAAAGCCTCCATTTGCTTTAAGGATTACTTGCACACTTACGAACGTATACAATATGTAGTCAACGACAGATTGAAATATGAAACCAAAGTATACGAGAACCTTCAAAAAATTGAAATATTTGAAATATGAAACCGAGATATAAAACCCCCAATACCTCATGATGAAGCCCAATTTGATGAGTAGAAGTGTAGAACTAGTTCTACACCGATTTCAACTAGATCCTAGTGGGTCTGGTATTTCTGGCCACCTAATCAAATTAACAACCAAACCACTTTCAAATGAAACCGATTTCCAACAACTTTGACCGAACCGGCTCGATTTAAAATTAAATAGATTTTGTACGACTCTCGTTTAACATATAACGAAATTAATTTACCTTAAAAATAAATTAAAAAAATATCGTAATTTACCCATTTTTCTATTAGATGCCGTGCTGATTTCCTTCTCATAAAGCGCGTCCCATAAGACTCGCCTCATTGTCCCTTCCAAATCCAAACTCTCTTCTCTCCAACCAAGTGTACTGAAACGTGAAAACCCACACAAAAATCCATCACAAACTAACAAAAAGAAGCAATTCATCAAAATCCACATCCAAATCTTCTCGGCCACAAAATTGTCTTCTGCTATATTCAATTTATCTCAATTCTTCTCTCTCTTATCCACTACTCCTTCAGATCTGTTTTTCATTATATCTCACTAAACCGTTCTATTCTATCCTTCGTGAAGAAGTGATTTAGGAGAAATTAAACTCGTGATTCGTACCGGAATATTCGGTTTGTGGAATGGAAGACGGCGGCGGAGGGCGGAGCCGGCGGTACGAGTTCCGTGACGAAACTACCGCCTCGTCTGCCGGATTAACCCTAGGCGGAATCCTTTCGATCAAACAAACGCCGCCGTATCGCATCCAGGATCGGACGCTTCTAGATCTTATCCGTGACGATCAGACTTACGGAAGGGAATCGAAGAACGCGTGGAAGATGTTCAGGGAGAAACTCCGGCTGAGACTCCTCCGTTCCGCCTGTACGACCGCCGTACCTACCCTCGCCTCTCACGTTCACATCGCCGCCGCCGGAAACCGTACGGATACGACTCGGTTGATTTCGCCGCCGGTGGATATCGCTAGTAGCGTACCGGACACGCAAACTGAGAATGTAGAAACTGAACTGCCGGTGGAGGAACAAACCTTGACGGAGGAAGGTGGAGGCGGTGGCGGTGACGGAGGAGAACCGGCGGCGGTAAGGATGTCGTTAATGTCTCTGTTGGAAGTTGAGGGATCTGCTTATTTGGCTGGTGAAGACGATGACGACGATGAAGAAAAGGCGGAGGAGGAGGCGGCGGCGATAGAAGTAAGCGGCGGTGGCGGTGGCGGTGGCGGAGGAGGGTACAAGTACAACTACTGCTGCGTGTGCATGGTAAGGCATAAGGGCGCAGCGTTTATCCCCTGTGGTCACACCTTTTGCAGACTCTGTTCAAGGGAGCTGTTTGTTAAAAGAGCCAGTTGTCCGTTGTGTAATAACTTCATTGTCGAAATTCTTGATATTTTTTAGTTTCAAATATCAATAAAAAAAAATCATTTTTCAGTATATACTTTAATTAGATTTTTATTCATTTCATGTACACCAAAAATATTTTGATTAACTTCGTTTTTAGTCCTCAACATTTGCATATTTTAACAATTTTAGTATTAGTTTTTCGAAAATCACAATTTAGTGTCTCACATTTTATTTTATTTTTAATTTTGGATACAACGTTAATAACCGTTTAAAGAGCCGTTAGACTGTCCTCACATGGTTCCCACGTAAGGGGTATTTTGTTATTTTCGTTTGTTTTAAAGTATGAGTTAAAACAAACGGAAATGACAAAAAGTACACCTCATGTGGGGACCACATGAGAGTAGTCTAACGGCTCTTTCTTTAAACAACCGTTAACGTTGAAACCAAAATTGAAAAAAAATTGAAATGTGAAACACTAAATTGGGATTTTAAAAAAATTAGAACTAAAATTGTTAAAATGTGCAAACGTTGAAGACTAAAAACGAAGTTACTGAAACATTTTTTACCTTTATTTCCCCTTGGAGGAATAAATTTGTATTATTATTCACATAATATTATTAGAAAAAGACTAAACATCCTACACGAATTACATGGACAGAATATAATAGGATTTTTAAGAGGATTTTTTTTATTTTAAATAAATAAAATTTGAAAATATGATTAATAAAAAAATTAATATTGTCTTCAAGTAAAAAAAAAATGTAGAAAAGGAAAGGTCTTGGGTTAAGTCCTATTTATAACAAAAAATAAATAAATGTAGATTACAAGGTGGGTCAATAGGTTGGTGTGGTGTAATTATTAAACTGCATGCTGGCTTCATGAAAAGAAAGCACAGAGTGGGACTGGGCCCTTGTGGACACAAGTTTTGTTCATTACTACTTTTCAAGAATCATAATTCGGTGATAGAGAGAGGATCCAAGAGGCAATTAAAGAACCAGAACTATTGTTTCACTTAAAAAAATACTGTCGAGTTTATAAAATAAATCATAATATTCTTTTTATTAAGGACAACATAATATTTAGTGGTCAGTCTATCAAAACAAAGTTAGCTGGTAAAAAGAGAATGTAAGATAAATTTATATGTGCGCGTGAAACAGTTAGTAACGCAACATACCGGTGACCGTTTAACATATTAGGCTGCTCTTGGAAACTTTTTAATATTAATCCTATAGTCGAATAACCACTTTGAAATAAAAAAATTAGTTTGAACTTTTCAATTCCATAGAGAAACAAAAAGAGTAAATTAACTCAACCGGCGTGACAATTAAAAAACAAACCAGTGTCCAAATATTCCTTTTACTAACTTCTTATAATAATTTATTATCTTAATATATTCAATTTTAAAGGCATCCCCATCGTTACGACTATTATTGTCCTTTTAAAAGTTCATCAGCTGTGTTCCAAATGATTACCTGGAAACCAAAATCAATCAATCAATTAGTTTATATAAAATATTAGTATTAGTATTTTTAAACACGCTAATTTAGTGTTTACGTACTCTCTAATTTATTCTTAATGTACTTTTTAACCTGTACTACATTTAACATAAAACTAGAATCCCGAATCACTTATAAAAGAACAATTTAACGCACGCTAGTTTACAATACATTAGTAAAAGTGACGATTTTAGTTGGTTTATGAAGAGAATAGATACCAAGTCTATCTTCATCAGGTCTTCCACGGGTCGGTTTAGGCCCACACTCTGTATCTTCGGCGGGTCAAACTGGATCCGCACGAATCTTGGATTCTCAGTTAAGCAGTCATACTGAATAGGTAGCATCCGGATTTTGTGGCTAATCGGCCAATTAGACTCTAGCATGAATTAGGAATGGTTCATACTCCAAGGTACACACATACGTGTCCCCACGCGTTAATGTCATCCTGACGAGACTAAACCCTAATTCTCATGCATCTATATTGGGGTGCTTTTTCTCTTTTTGCTCTCATACTCTCTAAATCCTAATCACATACACTCGTCTTCTACGTTCGAGTTACCGATTCTCATGCCGGATGGTTGTTAGAGGGTTGTTACAGGGACCATTTTCCCCTGTGACGCCTTAACGCGTTGTTACATGTGCTAGTATCATCCTAGTTCGTTGCTACAATACTCACCCAAGATTATTCAGTCTCAGACGACGATGGTCCGAAGAACACATTAGAAGTTCAATTCGATTGGTCCGACTCGATCAACTTTGATTTCTACAATTTATATGGTAACTAATTACCGTATATTGAATTATTTATCTATATACAAAGTTTAGATCTTTAGTAATGGTACTTTGTATTAAATGGGCCACGTGGCCGTCACCGAATTTTTTTTATTGTGTTTGCTTTATATAAACGTATCTAAACGAAATACAATTAGTGTGACATTATTACTGGCATAGCGGGTAACATAAAAGTAACTTATTTTGATTACAACTCGTTATCCAACTTGTCCATTTTGTATTGAATGCCATAAAAGATTGGACTTTGTGACACTATGTTATATCCCACCAAATATGGGGACTTGCCTGGTTGATTACCTATATGGCTATATCTTTGTAATGCCATTATGTGCTTTTATGATCCATCCACTCATCCATCAAAGAGACAAGTGTAGTGCCATCAAAGTTTAAATCAACCCTTTTCACCATTTTTCTTTTTACCTTTGGAGTATCAAGCAAACAGAGAATACTAAAACAAATGAGATTAAAAAAGATGGTCCTAACCCAACCCATACTCTTCGTAAACTGGCCAAAACCATGCTTTCGCTATAAAGAGGGTCTGAGCTTTCTTAACCAATCCCAACTCAGTGTATGTAAACTGAGCCACTGAAGACTAACGGTCCTAACCAGGCTCAAGACTAATGGGGGTTCGGCCTTGATCAAGATCAGGTCCTAACTATGTTTTCGCTTTAACCGGTACTAAATGTGACCATCACGTCCAGACTTTGGGAGCAGGGGCAATTGAGACTGATGTACATATCTTTACCATGCATTTCTACAAAAGAGGCTATTTCCACATGACATGAATATACCACAAAAATATCATCATACATATACAAAAGAATTTTGATTGTATTTTCTAAATGTAAAAAGATTAACATAGGAATCTGCCAACTAAAACCACTTCATGAAGATACAATTACAAACACTTTGCAAAATCTGATAACTTACTTATGGATTCCAAAAGGCTTATCTTTAACTTCTACAGTTTTTTTTCCCCCTCATTTTTTGGGTGAAATTACTCAAAAAAAAAAAGAGAAGATTTAAGTTAAAAGGACTCAAAAAGTCAGAAGAACCTACAGAATCATCCTTTGGTTCTCATAATTGTAATGCTGCCTTTTCCTCCTTCAGTACGAATCTTGGTTTTACCCACAACGGGTTTGCCTGAAAAGGCGGAAGTATGGTACGATTTTGTGGCATTTTCGTTAGTTTTCTTTGATTTTGATGGAAGTGGAGTTAGTATCTTCCTGTTTATATCTTTTATAGTAACAGCTCCTTGCATACCACATGGTTTTACAAAGGCAAATGGAAGCACAACCGATGAAGTTATTTCAGTTGGTGTCTTGATAACCGACTTTTTTCCTGAACATTACATGAAGGCAAGATTAATCATGGGTTCTGGTGAAAACAGGCCGAAATAGGTTTTGGTGAAAACAGGCCAAAATGGGTTCACGTGAAAGCATGTCAAAATGGGTTCATGTAAAAACAGATCAATTTGGTTCGGGTGAAAACGAGTATTTTTCACCACATGTCAAAACTGGTTGGTTTGGGTTGGGTTGGGTTGGGTTGGCTAACCGACAAGTTGTGGATTTTACGTATAACTAATGTACTAATTAATATTTGAGTTACTATATAATTTATTTGATTGAATCGATTTAGGAGGTTGAAAAAATTGAGAGAACACTTTAATTGACTTTAAAGTTAAAACTCTTGACCCATTTCATTATAGCTACATTATTAATTTGCCCCATGTGACCTGTTGGAATTAACAAGATAACCCAAATCAACTGATTTTCAAGTAAACTAGGTTGAAACTGCCACATATAACTAAAAGGGCTGGTACTAAATTTCATCTATCACAAATGGTTTTTATTTGAAGTGAACAACAAAAGGGAAATGAAAAAAAAAAATTGATGAATAAAACAAACCTTTAAAGACGATATTTTTACGCGTAGGAGTGGGGAGCTTTTGATCATCACCACATCCACTCTCAGGTTCAGAGTTGTTTGACTCTATAGTAAGGTTAGTATATAATAAGAGAGAATAAAAGCTAAATGGAAATTATGAAAATAGTAGAAATGTTTGTGTACCGGTAAGATCAATCGGAACAGCAGTGCATCCAGATGGATTCCTGTTTTTGACATATTGGTAATCAAGTTAATATTTACGGTAGTTAAGTTAATGAATTACCATGAAGTTGAAAGAAACATACAAATCATCAACGTTTGAATGCATTTCGGTATCATTTATTAGACAATCGGCTAGCCACCCGTCTGAAGACTGATCTAGACCCCCATCACCAGATCCAGATGTATCATCTGGGAAACGATGAATTTATACCTCACAATTAATACAATGATTTCATTAAAGATTTAAAATATGATAGATATGACGTGCAATTGTGGAAAAGAAACAATTATGGTGTTTTTATGTGTAATGGGAAGTGATTTTTTTTTTTTGAACGGCCAACGAATGCCCCGGAAAACCCGGGGACTATTTACACCAGTTGAGCTCATTCCAGGGAAAATCCACCTCCGCGAGCGGCCGGGTGGTAAAACCTGGGAGCTCAGGGATCTTTGTTATCAAATCATTAAGGGAATCAGTTGTAAATTGTAATAAATGAACATGGAATATTGGTGTACGGATGTACCTACATTGTTTCAAGTTGTAATATTTAAGAAAATAATAGATGCATGGTGAAAAAGAACAACTTTGTGAGAAATGTGAGTAGAAACTCTCAAATTAGGTTCCAAGAAGGGGTAAATAATAATTTATTTCATATCTACTATGAAATCGATTATTGGACATCAAGATAATCAGATAATCAGAAACATAACTTGTTTATCCAAACATCAAAAACCTGATTGTTGAGACTTCAATAGCATTAATCCGATAATCAGTTACAAAACACAAACTAAAAAAAAAACCATTCTCCTGGTAAAATGTCATTTATTAGGTTATTATAGAGGGTCAAACCTGTGAATCCAGCAACCCATTGAGTCATATCAGATAAAGCTTCATCCATTGTGGCCTCCCACTCCTGCTCATTAGCACATAGGGTGGTTAAGCATCATCACACAAAAAAACATTCTACAATAGTACAACCATCGGGCCCCACAAAAAAAAATGAAATTAAAAGACAGAAAGGTAATAAAACTTAAAAATACCCCAAAAGGACTACCCAATTCACATTATCTCTTCATATTGTAAATGCAAGCAGAAATCAGTAATGCATATGCAACTTTTAAAACCCTCATTATGTCTACATATTGTAACTACTCATTTATTGCAACTAGATACACCAAAAGGAACATAAATTTAATTCACCTGACTAAACTAATAATTTGAAAAGAACTTAACTAACCTTTGATTTCAGATATACAGATGAGAAGTTCTCCTCACAAAGTGGCATAATAGGTGTACCCAAAACTTCATTATTAAAGTGCAGCATTCGACGCCTTTTTGCTTGTGAATAGGTTTCTCTACATGGCTCCGTTCCCTTGTTTATGTTTTCTGCAATTTGATTCTTTGTATTAATGTCATAGATTCATACCTACGGTAGAACAAAAATGGATACTGTTTCTTTTAGGAAATATAAATTACCATTGTAGTTAACTTGATAATCCATATCCTCAAAGGACTTTGCTGGAGTAGTTTCATCAAACACGCAAGAAAGATCATCTTGATTCTCGTTGACATTGTTCCATAGGCTATTAGAAGCATCGGCTTACAGCCATTTTAACAGGATAAAATTATAAAATGTCATATGTGCTTGCCACAATCCGATAGTGCTAATCTTATATAAATTTATCATGTTAATGAGAGATAAAGAATTGCATGTTGAAGCTTACTTGTTTGCAAACCATAATCTTCACCACGCCAATCCCACATTTCAGTGCTGAAAATTAACAAGAGAGAAAGAAAGCCATGAACAAACATTGCATTTCAATTTTGTTCTTCAAACACACTCTTTGAATAACCATCATAGTAACGAGATGTTTGGCATTACTTTTTGAATGTGATTATCATATTATTTCCTTTTCAAGTAGTAGAACAGTTTCCAGTGTAAATGTATAATCATACTGATTCAGATTATCTGGTTACTTAGGGTGAAATTAGCTTTGGGTAAGCAATTCAAGGGTAGTTGCAACAAATTGATTTTGATAATCAGATTATTTAAGGGTCAATTTACATGTAAACTTTTGAGTAATCAGAAACTACCAAACACTCAAACAACTATTTATCTAATTATCACATCTTCAAAAAGCAAAAACACATGCAATCACTTTCTCATGCTGTCTGTTTGGTTACTACCGGTTATCGAACTCCAATTGCTACACATGACATAATCACTTTCAAAAAATAGCGCCGAACACGGATTCCCAAATTAGGCTTATTAAATATACACACGGTCACACCCCCAAACTTGATAAATGGCGGCAAACTTAAGATTTGGCCCAAAAAATCAACCTCCCAAGCTAATCTACCACGTTAGACTCCAGCGCAATCTAAGTATGATCTCTTAGTCAGCAAATCTAAATTCATAAAAACAAGCAAAATCCAACTCGAAAATCCTTCATCTCATTGCCCTAAACGCCTAGAGAAGTCAAGATTAATCAAGCAAAATCCAAGTCCCAGATCCTTCATTTCAAAGCCCTAGGAACCACAAAATTGGCATAATCCCCTAAACCGAAACACACTGTGCCTACACATTGGATACAGCTAGTAAAATCCCTAAGTTTGCAAGCAAAAATCATGTGTTAGTAAAATCAAAGTCCCGAATACTTCCTTTCGATGCACTAAACACCACAAAATCAGCATAATCTATCTGCATTTTCCATATAACACATGTAAAATTAAGAAGAATCCAGGCCGCAAAACCCTCCATTACTGGAATAAAAGCCCTAAGTTAGCAAACAAAATTCACGACCAGAAACTACCGGAGTAAAATCCCTAAGTTAGCAAGCATAGTTCATAAAATCCTCCATTTCAGTGCCCTAAATACCATGATCTACCTGCATTTTTCTCAAAAACACAAAGGATGCCTAGAAACTCACAAACAAACTACATCTGAAACATAAATCAAACAACAAATACACCACAACAAACAGAACAGCATTAGCACCTATTATCTTTATCGTTGTAGTTCATTTTTACTGAATGATCAAATCTGCAGGAAACTGAAGGGAGATCAAGTGAAGCATATAACTGTTCTTCCTTCCTCTGGTGATGTGGATATGGTCCAAAGAAGCACAAGCAGTTAAAAATAGCGTGATGAAGAAGAATAAGAATAGAAGTTGTGGGAATATGTGTAATGGAGGTAGAAACCGCAGGAAATCGCACCTTTTTCTGATAGTGTTTTTTTTTTTATAAGGGTGGGTGGTATGGGGTATATTTTTTTTCGGTAAAGGGCTTTCGGCATAGGATGATTTTCGGCAACAATTTGGTAACCATACCCTTGCATTCGGCAAGGTGGATTTCGGCAAAAAAATCAAAAAACGGCAACTACTTGCCGAGTATTGCCGAGAGTGATTTTCGAACGTTGGGCTTTTTTTGCCCGTTATTTTTCAACCCAACTTATCCAACCCAACTTATTCCACCCATACCATTCAAAAAACACAAAAGACATATATTTTTTTCTCTCTCCTGGTGTCACTCTCCTATTGGCCAAAAAACTTATCCCATTTTACTCATCCTAAAAAATTTATCCCCCACACCGCCCACCCTAAGGAGCTAGTTTAGAGCGGTTTACAAAACGAACCGGTAAACATCGGTTTGGTTCCGGTTTAGATTTTAAAACGGGTTTCAAAAATTAGGAAAAATAATGGAAACTAATGTGATTTTATAACATGTTATATTTTACAAAATAATAGTGAAGAGCAAGCTTGTATAAATCGTTCGGTGGTCGACTAGGGTTAAGCTTGTATACATTGATCGGGGGTTGACTAGGGTTAAGGAATTAATCGGAGACTCTAAATTATTATTAAAAAATAAATATATACATGTATATATTACCAATATCTTAATATAATAAATAAATAATCTTAAAAAGTCATAATCTAGTACCTAAATAAATATATAAGTCATAAACTACCATAGTACAAGTTCAATACGTTTAATAATCTTAAGAAACAAACACACATTATTAAATTGATAGATATAAAATATTATTATTTTATAAAATGATATCCTATGGTAATGTTCACCATACGTTTTTATTTTTTAGTAAATAAAATATAGGCAGATTGTATTTAAATAATCTCAAGTTTAATCAATTGGCTGGTATTAATCCCAATAACGAAATGTTTACTACGAGCTCAACTTTTAACTTATTTTCCTATATCAATTCTTGACTAATAGAAAGTTAAGCTTAGTTTTTTTATAAAACATTAGATTTAAATAATCCCAAGGTTCATCAATTAGCCGGCAATAATCCTAAGTTTCACCAATTGACCGATAATAATCTCAAGTTTTATAAAAACTAACGTCGTTAAGTTTTTGTTAGTCAGAGATCGTTGTAGGAAAATATGTTAAAAGTGGGCTTGGTAGTAAACATTTCGTTACTTAGGATTAATGCCGGCCAATTGATGAATCTTGTGATTATTTAAATCCAATTTGCCTAAATATAAACTAAAAGTTAAAACATGGATCTTGGATCATGGATCGTATATTTTTAAGATTTCTTTTTTTTAATCGGGGATTAACCGCGTTGACCGCCACGGACCCTCCAACCCTTAATCGTAGTCGCTTGGGGACTATAAAGCGATTAATCGAGATTTCTACAACGCTGATGAAGAGACATGATATTGGATTTCATTTTGGATTTTGCCTACGATATCCTTGTCGCTGGGTTGAGACTGCACCACCAGAAGTGTTTATGGTGTTTTGTGGCAAACTTTTTATTTAGAATGTTACCAACGTGGATGTCTAGCGTTTCCACAAATAGTCCTAGTTAGCATGTCACATTAGCTTTTTACTCATCCTTCTAAATTATTTCTGCAAATAGATTTTAGCACCAACACTACACTTCCCACAAAGACACTTTAATTTCCACATCATAATTTCTTCACTAATTTTATTTATGAAACTTTTAATTATAATTAGATAATTAATATTAAGTATAACGGATATTTTTGTAAAACCGGCTACCTTTTTATAATTTTTTATTACTTAAATATTTAAATAAATGAATATTAAATTTAACGGCTAGTTTAAAAAACGGCTACTTTTTTTTAATTGAAATAACAAATACATAATTAATTATTCAAAATAAAACAGCAAATACATATTAAAAAATACAAGAAAAATGCATAATTAAACTTAACTAAACTAAACTAATCGCGTGAAGGTGATGGTATTTTGTATCTTTGTCTAATCTTCTCGCACATAAATTAATGTATGGCTAGTGCGTAAGGATCCATATTCCTTATGTCCACCGTAAGCAGCCTCTTCTGTTCCATGATGAATCTTTATTGTTCCGAGTTCAAGAATTGTGACATTTTGTTTTCAAAACTCTCCATTTTCTATCTCCTCGACTGATTTGTCTTAGCTAGATCCTTAATTAGCACAACCTTATATTCATCATGTCACACCCCCAAATAACCACTAACGGGGTATATACCGCCGAGGGGCGTGAGCAGACCAGGATCCACAACCATAGTTACAAATACTAAACGAACCAGAGTAAAGTCCAAGTGTCCATTATAAAACAGTTTAAAGTACGCAGCGGAAAAGTAATCGACAGTATCTTAGCACTAACCACGTGCTTTACAAATCATTGATCCAAAATTCAAATTCTCAATTAAGTTTAATGTAAGTAAATGTCTTCTCGTGCCATGCCAACCCCAGGTGGATACTCCTCAACGATCTGCAAAAGTGAAAACCACACAAGTGTCAACCTAACGGTTGGTGAGTTCACGGTGGGCATGACATGCATTGGCCCGGTCTCGTAATCATGTTCATCAATATATAAGTGTTTGAATTTCAGAATATGCACTAGTTAAGTATTGATTAGTTAAGATTAAAGCTGTCAACCGATATCGCGGGTAGCTAATCCGGTTTCCATGCACTAAGGAAGTCGTACTAGGCTGAAAGCTGACGTAACAGAGTTCGGTATTTACCGATGGTTGTTGCCTCCAGTTGTGTCCCTCCCAGGACCCACAACTAAAACAGGCTGATATTGAACTCTGTTCGGCCTCCAACCGGTTGGCTACACATTTGTGTACCGCGGAGCAGGGTTTGTCAAACCCTCAGTAGATCTACCCAACATCCCCTCGCTTTTCAGATCAACAGTACTAAGTTGAGGACTTTTAAGTTTTAATAAGTATTCCTTAGAAAACATGTGATATCATTTGGTTTCGACTTTAACCTACACTAGTCATATTAAAATTGTTTAATCCGGATTTTGTCTGAAATCCCAAAAGAGTTTGAGTGTTTAAGTGGTTGTTTCCGGATTTCATTCGAAACCCCAAGGATGGACAGTTGCAAGTGCTTCCCATAAAGCACTCCAACTTCCATAACAGGTACCCCATTTGGCAATACCTCAAAATGTCAGCGTTGTTTTCCATTAAATTTATCCGTTGTGACCCAAACGGGCTCACAATTAAAGGGTTTGTGAAACTCACCTTAGGTTGCTCGGCTTACACTTCAATAATCCAGATTATGTTTTGCTAACGAAGACCTAATAATCACATTTAGGTCTTAAGTATTAGGTTGTGTCTATTCTTAAACTTAACGCCACTATGGCCCATAACATAGCACGTTGGAACTATGACACGACATAACGACACGCGGCACCAATGGTTGATCATAAACAAGGGTTCACATATTACCGAAATCATAACATGTTTCATCATAGCATAAGCATATAAGTCATGGCATAGCATATAACACTTAGCATGGTGCAACACTTAGCAAATCCTATACAAACAGGCAGCAGTTTCGCTAGGCACATAACAGTTTCGCTAAGCTAGTTTCGCCCGGAACTAGTGAGGCTCGGACTAGCACAGTTTCGCTAACTAGTTTCTCCGAGACTGATGGCTCAGTTTCGCTAGTTGGTTTCGCTGGAAACCGGTATAGTGTCGCTAGCTAGTTTCTCTCGAAACTGGCATAGTTTCGCTAGCTAGTTTCTCTCGAAACTGATTTGAACTTTCGTTCAGGGACATTGGTCAAGGTCTAGTTTGGTTCGCAAGTAAATCATGCACAAAAATTCACGGCGACACTACTAGTTTCGCTAGTAGTTTCGCCGCAGACGATTTCAAATAGTTTACACAGTTTCGTTGGTTGAAGATTGCCTTAGTTTCGCTAGATGATCATGCAGTTTCGCTAGTCGCGAAAAAAAGGTTTTCCAGCCTAAAAATCAATCTGTTGGCCTCTGTAATGCACATACGTTATAACTAGGCATAGATAATCATTCCTAGGCATAAAACAAACATTTTTATCGGCTCATAACATACATATCATCATCAAATCTCAGTTTTGGCAAAAATCACATAAATGACCTAATTTACCTAGATCTATAGCATGGATGATTATGGGACGTAAAGTTGATGACTTTCTGATAGATCTAACATGTACAACATCTCAGATTCAATTTTCAAGCGTTAACATGAAGATTCTAGCATGCTTTTTAATAAAAACCTAAAGCAAACATAAGAACTTAAGGTTTGGGACTCACGGGATGATTTAGATGATGATGGATGATGATTCAGGGACTGGAAATCGATTCTTTAGTGACCTCTTTGCCTCGGCCGAAATCAAAGAGGAGAGTGTGTGTGTGTTTGTTGTGTGGTTTGAGCAAATGAGGCTATTAGGGTTTATTAAGATTATTTATATCAGAGGCTAGTTTCGCTGGCAGTTTCGCTGGCCAGGCGAAACTAGCTCTGGTCACATGTTGATCGAGTAGTTCAGCTGGCTACCGGGCGACACTACAGTTTCGCCCGGTAGTTTCGCTGGCGACCAAAAAGACAAGTTTTCCACATAATCAAGTATTTACAATTTGTCATGCAATTCACAATACTAAGTCATGTATTTAAATCACATTGCACATAAGGACAATAAATAAGCACATAACACATATGGGCGGGTTCGGTGATCAACCAAAGGTCGTGGACGTATTCGGCCTAGTTATGCATTAGTTACTTAAGTTAACACTTATAATCGTAACTAACGGACTTGTCTAACGGAAGTTAACCTTGAAATTCTCGGGTGTCACATCCTTCCCTTGTAATTGGAATTTTCGTCCCGAAAATTATTCTTGTGTTGTAGCGTTCGCAGTCTCAGCTGTCGTCGTTGCTATCGTCGCTGGGGAAAGAAAGCAAAAGTTTTAGGGTTGCCACATCCTCCTCCTGTTAAAGGAATTTTGGTCCCCAAAATTAAATCATACCTTGAGTTTCTGTGGACGTTTGTTCGAACAGGTGAGGATACTTTTTCTTCATCTGATCCTCTCGCTCCCAAGTGTATTCGGGTCCACGCTTTGAGTTCCATCGCACCTTTACGATCGGAATCTTGCTACGCTTGAGGGTTTTCTCCTCGCGTCCCATGATTTCCACTGGTTGCTCAATAAATCTCAGATGTTCGTCGATCTCTAATTCCTCCAAAGGAATTATCTCGGTGTCTTCAGCCAGACATTTCTTCAAGTTTGAGACGTGAAACACGTTGTGAACTCCATCGAGTTCGGAAGGGAGTTTTAATCGATAGGCCACCGGGCCTACTTCTCCAATAATTTCAAACGGACCGATATAGCGAGGATTCAACTTTCCACGCTTTCCGAAGCGTATTACTCCTTTCCAAGGAGATACCTTCAATAACACCTTGTCACCCACCTCAAACTTTAGAGGTTTTCGGCGTTTGTCGGCATAACTCTTTTGTCGATCACGCGCTGCAGCTAGCCGTTGCCTGATTTGAATAATTCGCTCGGTCATATCATGGATGACTTCCGGTCCCGTGAGGCCTTTCTCACCTGTTTCAGCCCAACACACGGGCGATCTGCATTTTCTGCCATAAAGTGCTTCAAAAGGTGCTGCACCAATGCTTGAATGATAGCTATTGTTGTAAGAGAACTCCACCAGTGGAAGGTGAGTCTCCCATTCTTTCCCAAAGTCAAGAACGCAAGCTCGGAGCATATCTTCTAAGGTTTGAATGGTTCGTTCCGATTGACCATCTGTTTGTGGGTGATAGGCTGTACTCATATCTAATCGGGTTCCCAACGCTTCTTGCATTGATTGCCATAGCCGGGAAGTAAATCGAGGATCTCGATCAGAAATGATAGTCTTAGGCACACCGTGTAGCTTCACAATTTTGTCGATGTACAGCTTTGTCAATTTATCCATATTATCACTTTCCTTCATCGGGATGAAATGTGTCGATTTGGTTAATCGATCAATGATAACCCAAATCGCATCCGGTTGATTCGATCGATGAGGTAGTCCCGTTATAAAATCCATGGAGATGTCCTCCCATTTCCATTCTGGGATCTTGGGTTGTTGCAGTAAACCAGAAGGCTTTTGGTATTCAATCTTGACTCTTGAGCAGGTTAAGCATTTAGCCACATATCGAGCAATGTCGGCTTTCATATTCGGCCACCAATAAAGATTCTTCAAGT
Source organism: Deinandra increscens subsp. villosa (assembly GCA_039602395.1). NCBI lineage: Eukaryota > Viridiplantae > Streptophyta > Magnoliopsida > Asterales > Asteraceae > Deinandra > Deinandra increscens. The sequence goes on from JBCNJP010000013.1 coordinate 1,148,808, forward strand.
CCTGATACATCTTATCCGATCCAGGGTGCACCGAGTATCTTGACTTGTGAGCCTCGTCCATCACGAGCTCACGGAGATTTCCAAACAAAGGAATCCAGATTCTGTCATTATAATACGTGAGTCCATCGGACTTAACTTCAGAATGGCCATCTACACCACGCAGTGCTTCAGCTGCGAAGTTTTCTGCTTTCAAAGCTTCTCTTGGCAGTCGCGGATCCGATCCGGTAATCCCGAATGTATTGTAAGCTGAAGCGCTCGTACCCGTCGAGGCTTTTCGTACTCTTTTCTGCTTAGGGCATCTGCCACCACATTTGCTTTTCCCGGATGATATTTAATTGCCAAATCATAATCGTTCAGTAATTCAACCCACCTCCTTTGCCGCATGTTGAGGTCTTTCTGATCAAAGATGTGCTGTAGGCTTTTATGATCGGTGAATATTGTGCACTTTGTTCCGTATAGGTAATGTCTCCAAATCTTGAGTGCATGAACAACGGCTCCCATCTCTAAATCATGCGTTGTATAATTTTTCTCAGTATTCTTCAGTTGCCTGGACCCATAGGCAATCACTTTGTCCCGTTGCATCAACACGCAACCGAGTCCTTGGATAGATGCATCACAGTAGACCACAAAGTCGTCAATCCCATCGGGTAATGCGAGAATTGGAGCAGAACATAACATGTCTTTGAGAGTTTGAAAGGCGCGTTCTTCTTTTTCACCCCATCTGTATTGCACTCCTTTGTGCGTTAAAGCCGTCAAGGGTTGAGCCAATTGAGAGAAACCCTTGATAAACCTTCGGTAGTATCCGGCAAGTCCCAAAAATTGTCGGATTTCGGTCGGCGCTCTAGGTGTGGACCAATTCTTGATAGCTTCTACTTTAGACGGGTCGACATGGATTCCTTCTTGATTAACAATGTGTCCAAGGAACTGGACTTCTCGAATCCAAAAATCACACTTCGAGAACTTGGCGTAGAGCTGTTCCTTGCGGAGTAGTTCCAAGATAAGACGCAGATGATTCTCGTGTTCTTCCTTCGTCTTGGAGTAGATCAGAATATCATCAATGAAAACTATTACAAACTTGTCGAGGTACGGCTTGCACACTCGATTCATCAAATCCATGAATACCGCAGGTGCATTGGTTAGCCCAAACGGCATAACCAGGAACTCATAATGACCATAACGAGTTCTGAAAGCAGTCTTGGGGACATCTTCATCTCGAACACGGAGTTGGTGATATCCGGACCGTAAATCAATCTTTGAGAAGTAGCTTGAACCTTGTAGCTGATCGAAGAGATCGTCGATTCGAGGAAGTGGATATCGATTCTTGATCGTAACTTTGTTAAGCTCTCGGTAGTCGATACACATTCGGAACGTTCCATCCTTCTTTTTAACAAACAATACCGGAGCTCCCCACGGAGACGAACTTGGACGGATAAATCCCTTGTCGAGTAGCTCTTGAAGTTGTGCGGATAGTTCGTTAAGTTCACTTACAGCCAAACGATACGGAGCGCGTGCAATCGGAGCGGCTCCAGGAGCTAGATCGATTCCAAACTCAACCTGTCGGAATGGAGGCAAACCAGGCAGATCTTCAGGAAATACATCTTGGAAGTCGCGGACTATCGGGTAGTCGTTGATTCTGCGCTCAAGAAGTGTCGAGTCAGTGACGTTTGCAAGAATCGCGAAGTGACCTTTACGAAGGCACTTTTGAGCTTTGAGATATGAAATAATTCCGGTGACCGTTCCGCCCTTTTCACCTTGGACTGTTAACACCTCACCGCCTTCGAGTGGAATACGGACCACTTTCTCTTGACACAGAATTTCGGCTCGATTCTCGGATAACCAATCCATTCCTATTATCACGTCAAAACTACCAATCGGGAAGGGCATAAGATCAATTCCTAACGTATGGCCCGCTAGTTCTATCTTACAGTCCTTAATTATCTGAGTTGTATCATGAAGTTTACCATTTGCTAATTCTACCACATACTTAGCATCTAAGTCAATTGGTTTGGCTTTAATTAGTCTAGCAAACTTAGTGGAAATAAAACTTCTTTCGGCACCCGAATCAAACAATACAGTAGCAAAGAAACCATTCAAGTATAAATTTACCGTTGATCACGTTGGCGTCGTTGCGAGCTTCTCCCTGACCCATGACGAAGGCTCGACCTCTACCATTTCCACCATTCCCATTGCCATTCCCATTACCATTCCCATCATTGTTTCCCTGATTACCGTTGTTACCATTACCTTGCCTGCGCAATCGCGGGCAATCTTTCTTCATGTGACCCTGCGCACCACATTCAAAACAGCCGCGGGCTCCACCGTTGTTGTTGTTCTGGTTGTTTCCTTGCCCATTGCGGTTGTTTCCATTTCCCCTATTGTTATTGTTGCCTCCTTGGTTCTGACCGTTGTTGTTCAGCCTCTGCAAGTTGGTCCAGCAGTCTGTTGGCTTCATGACCCAACTTTCCACATCTCCCACACTCTAAGCCCTTGCTACACATACCCCTGTGGTGCTTCTCACACTTGTTGCAAAACGGAGCCTTGCCTTTGTAGTTCCCATTACCGCCTTGACGGTTGTTGCTCCCACTGTTGCTGCCATAGTTGAAATTGGATCTTGTGTTGTCAGGTCGCTTGTTTTGATACTGGGAGTTAGAGGATCTCCCGGATTGATTCACAGACATTGCTGGAGCTTCTTCTTCAGCCTTTCTTTTGCCACTCAAGGCAGTCTTCTCAGAGATTCTGGCAGGAAGTGTACCTCTTTCAACCTCCTGATCAGTCAACTTGTGGGCCAAACGGATGGCTTGTTGCACAGTTACTGGGTTGCTAGCTGTCACCAGGCTCTTGATTTGGGGTACGAGACCCTCCAGATAACGCTCAATGCGCTTGAATTCAGCATCAACCATAGACGGACACAGTGTTGTGTACTCATGGTATCGCGCAGTGTACTCTTCGACTTCAGAACCAGACATTTTGGAGTTCAGAAATTCTCCTTCGAGCTTCTTGACTTGGTCTCGAGGGCAATACTCCTCCATTATCAGGTCCTTGAATGCTCCCCATTCCATGTTATCAGCCGCATCAATCCCAATCATTTGAACTTCAGCATTCCACCAGGAGAGAGCTGCTCCTTCGAATGTACCAGTAGCAAACTTCACCTTGTTCTCAGCCGGGCAGTTGCACATGGAGAAGACCTTCTCAGACTTCTCAATCCACCGGAGGAGTCCTACCGCTCCTGATTCGCCAGAGAACGTCATTGGTTTGCAGTCCATGAAAGTTTTGAAGGTACAGTGATGGACGTTTCCTGATAGTTCGGGTTTTAAATTTTAAACAGGTCAAAATATATATCGCCTTGTGCCTTAACCGGCGTATTAATGTACCATGGGCGGCAATTGTAGCTTGCACGGCTGCCACGGCGGCTTGCACATGCTCGTTGATCATCGCTTGCAGTTGTGCAGGCGTCAGATTAATGTTGTTCCTTCCCGCTCTTCCAGACATTTTTTGGATAGTGAAAGTAGACAGTGTTCAGTCACATTTATATACCATACATATCCCATAATCTGTATATCAGCAATTTCCCGTTATCCCTCTATTAAAATTGTTTAGAAAACATGTGATATCATTTGGTTTCGACTTTAACCTACACTAGTCATATTAAAATTGTTTAATCCGGATTTCGTCTGAAATCCCAAAAGAGTTTGAGTGTTTAAGTGGTTGTTTCCGGATTTCATTCGAAACCCCAAGGATGGACAGTTGCAAGTGCTTCCCATAAAGCACTCCAACTTCCATAACAGGTACCCCATTTGGCAATACCTCAAAATGTCAGCGTTGTTTTCCATTAAGTTTATCCGTTATGACCCAAACGGGCTCACAATTAAAGGGTTTGTGAAACTCACCTTAGGTTGCTCGGCTTACACTTCAATAATCCAGATTATGTTTTGCTAACGAAGACCTAATAATCACATTTAGGTCTTAAGTATTAGGTTGTGTCTATTCTTAAACTTAACGCCACTATGGCCCATAACATAGCACGTTGGAACTATGACACGACATAACGACACGCGGCACCAATGGTTGATCATAAACAAGGGTTCACATATTACAGAAATCATAACATGTTTCATCATAGCATAAGCATATAAGTCATGGCATAGCATATAACACTTAGCATGGTGCAACACTTAGCAAATCCTATACAAACAGGCAGCAGTTTCGCTAGGCACATAACAGTTTCGCTAAGCTAGTTTCGCCCGGAACTAGTGAGGCTCGGACTAGCACAGTTTCGCTAACTAGTTTCTCCGAGACTGATGGCTCAGTTTCGCTAGTTGGTTTCGCTGGAAACCGGTATAGTGTCGCTAGCTAGTTTCTCTCGAAACTGGCATAGTTTCGCTAGCTAGTTTCTCTCGAAACTGATTTGAACTTTCGTTCAGGGACATTGGTCAAGGTCTAGTTTCGCAAGCAATTTCGCAAGTAAATCATGCACAAAAATTCACGGCGACACTACTAGTTTCGCTAGTAGTTTCGCCGCAGACGATTTCAAATAGTTTACACAGTTTCGCTGGTTGAAGATTGCCTTAGTTTCGCTAGATGATCATGCAGTTTCGCTAGTCGCGAAAAAAAGGTTTTCCAGCCTAAAAATCAATCTGTTGGCCTCTGTAATGCACATACGTTATAACTAGGCATAGATAATCATTCCTAGGCATAAAACAAACATTTTTATCGGCTCATAACATACATATCATCATCAAATCTCAGTTTTGGCAAAAATCACATAAATGACCTAATTTACCTAGATCTATAGCATGGATGATTATGGGACGTAAAGTTGATGACTTTCTGATAGATCTAACATGTACAACATCTCAGATTCAATTTTCAAGCGTTAATATGAAGATTCTAGCATGCTTTTTAATAAAAACCTAAAGCAAACATAAGAACTTAAGGTTTGGGACTCACGGGATGATTTAGATGATGATGGATGATGACTCAGGGACTGGAAATCGATTCTTTGGTGACCTCTTTGCCTTGGCCGAAATCAAAGAGGAGAGTGTGTGTGTGTTTGTTGTGTGGTTTGAGCAAATGAGGCTATTAGGGTTTATTAAGATTATTTATATCAGAGGCTAGTTTCGCTGGCAGTTTCGCTGGCCAGGCGAAACTAGCTCTGGTCACATGTTGATCGAGTAGTTCAGCTGGCTACCGGGCGACACTACAGTTTCGCCCGGTAGTTTCGCTGGCGACCAAAAAGACAAGTTTTCCACATAATCAAGTATTTACAATTTGTCATGCAATTCACAATACTAAGTCATGTATTTAAATCACATTGCACATAAGGACAATAAATAAGCACATAACACATATGGGCGGGTTCGGTGATCAACCAAAGGTCGTGGACGTATTCGGCCTAGTTATGCATTAGTTACTTAAGTTAACACTTATAATCGTAACTAACGGACTTGTCTAACGGAAGTTAACCTTGAAATTCTCGGGTGTCACATCCTTCCCTTGTAATTGGAATTTTCGTCCCGAAAATTATTCTTGTGTTGTAGCGTTCGCAGTCTCAGCTGTCGTCGTTGCTATCGTCGCTGGGGAAAGAAATCAAAAGTTTTAGGGTTGCCACACATCATACGTGGATGATGATTATGAGCTTTTACCCTTTGCCCTTGTCTTTGCTTTAGCCTTGTCCCTTCTCCCACTGCTTGTAAATAAATGCCAAGGTCTCCTTGTTCCAACCCTACATTGGGAGTCCCAATAGTTCTAACCAAATCATATGCTCATCCGATAGAAAAGTGGTTGAAGCTAGAAGAAACCTTGTAAATATACGCTTCGTGCACTCATTAGCTTGAAACTTAGTACATTGATCCACCATAGCAAAGTCAATTGCCACCCAACGACCTCCCACGTATCTAATGTTCAAAGCCATGAAACCCTCAACATTACAAATCGTATACAGCCGGATTTAACATACCATAAGGGATCACAACTTTCTTAAGTAAGATTGGCTCTTGTTTCTTAGGTATCGTCAAAGGTTCTATCACAAGTGAGGGATTGGACTCAATAACTGGTAAGGTTGTCTTCTCCATATAAACATCCTTATTCGGTTAAACCCTAGGATGTGACACTTTTTGTGGAACTTGCCGCATCCGCAAAAGCGTGATACATTCCGAACCACATTAAACGTAGATTCTCTAACATCACATTGATATCATGCACTTTCTTGAACCTAACAAAAGCAATTAAATTGATGCCCATCCCTTGAAAGGTGTTTCGCAATATACACATCTGTCACCCTACCACTTTTCTCACACCTTTTCCAAAGATCTGAAGCAGTCAAGGAAGAATTAAGATTACATATGTAAAATGAACTTGAAACTGAACGAAGATCCTAATGATTTTGGTTAAAACGAGGAACGAAACGATTCCGTTACCATATTAGAGTGAGCCTTCTGATCAGAAAAATTAGATTTCCGATTACGTACCATCTGCCATTGACCATATTTATTCGCTGTCGTCATGCCGCCTTGATCTGGCGAAACCCTAGCCTTAGTCGCCCATGAAGTCTCCATGTGTATTCACGATCCTTCTTTTTGACACAATTTTTTTTTAATATATAAATGTTTTATTTCATTTGGACTTTGTATAATGTGACAACGATAAGAGCTATATATGTCGCAATATGGGCCCAAAATTTGTAGTTCACGTTGGATCTCCAAAACGGTTGAGCCGTCCTTGTATCAATTAATCTATAATTAAAAACAAGTAGGCCCAAACTTAATATTATAAGTTTTTTCGGCATAAAAATTCATAGCCCAAGTAGACAAAACTCGAAAAAACCGAATTCAAACGGTAAACCAAAAATTGCAAAACTAAAAAAACTGAATCCGAATAAATTTAAAAACCATTAAAACCGAAGTTCTGAATTCTATTTTAACCAAAAAAACCGAACCATGTGTTTCCTACATAATATTATATAGTATGCCTTTAATACCGTTGCAAATAGCCACTACGACCAACAAACTAAAAGAGGGAGCCTCCAATCTGACATCACAACCACCTCTGCAACTTTTATTTAATGTTAAGGGTTCCTTTCTCAACCCTAAGATATAAAAGATAAAAACTCAATAATTTTGTTTTGTTTTTTTATTTTATTAGTTTTATGTCAAATTTTATAGTATTTTATGTTCAAACATCATAAAAAAGTACTAAAATATAAAATATCATATATGACAAGGTTCACGAAAAGTAGATATGGAGAAAAGAGACGGCGATGATAAAAAAAAAATTAAATATAAGAAAAGAGCACATGAAAAATACATATCTTTTTACATTCTATAACAATATAAGTTGACATAATAGGAATATAACACATGATAACTTCATGCATTTCATAAAAAGTTATCTTAGTATATGGCTATATATAAATAAGGTTAAGTTTAAATGAGAACTTTTTTCTTTAAAAACTTTTAAGAACCAAATGGTGTTTTTTCTAATTGTTAATGGAGTTAATCCTAATATATTAGATGGATACATGAGTTGAGAAAAGTCGAGATAAGTCAAGGAAAAAAATTAAAGATGGTTATTATTAGTTTATTATTTGTTTTTTTTTAATTTAATAAACTCTAATTAGGGTTCTTGTTTTTTTTTTTCTTTACTTCTTTTTGTAAGGGTTGAGTTTAGTACAAATAGATAGGTTATTGGTCAATGTAACATGTGATTTTTTTTTTAACGGCAATGGAGCCAAAATTAAAACCAAAAGTGAGGGTTAGAAAAAACTAACCCATCACCATAAAAATTATAAAGTTAAGAGAGGATTACGAAGTCAATCGACCTACAAGTCCTTAACTTTTTTGTGTCTAGTTTCAACCCAATAAAACGAAAAATAAACGATAGTGTAAAAAATTTAAGTCGTGTCTTTAAAATGTAACATGTGATTTTATTCATAATACTATTAGTCTATTACTAGGTAGAGAAATGGTCTATCTTCAAAATATTGATGTGTGTTTTTGTGTTTGATACAACGATTAAGGGCCAACAATCATCACATTAGTTAACAACTTATTGATAATGTGTTATAAATTTTCTAATACACGTTCTCATAATTATATAAATGGCTTATAATCACCTAAATTTTCTCTCATGCAACTACTTTGAAAGAGTGACAAACAAATAACGATAGAGAAAAAAAATAAACTTGTAATAAACATGGGTATTGTGGAGGCTTGCAACTGTCTAAGCTTGGGTTGAAACCTACGGGTTTCAACGAAGGTCCCATGTGGGCCTGCTAGACAGTCGCATGGTTTTCCCGGGGAACGTCCATATGCCCCACACGACCCCAGCTGAGGCACGGTTAGGACACTCATGCCTGGCTGTCTGTGGGGTGGACCCTCATCTCCTCCTCTACGGAGGTAGAATAGGTGCGCGATGTCCTAACCCATCGTGACCAAACATCGCCGTTCCAAAAAAAAAGTACGCTTTTAATTACTATATTGCATATTAATACCTTTTTAATTAGAATCGCATCCAAATATTTAAATTGAAATATCATATTAGTATTTCTTTTAATTCAGAAAATGCTACAAAATGTAGCTAAAATCATTTGATAAATTTCTGATGATTAATTATAAAAACGAAGTCTTCTTAACTTAAATATTATTTCTCAATGAAATATATTTATTAGAAATGTTACAGAAATTACATCACGTATCACTACTTAGAAAATTGAATTATTTTCTATGTAATTTTTCACATAAAATACGTATGATATTGAGATTAGGCTTTTCTAGCTAGTTTTCTACATGTTTCCCACGAAAATTATTGTGTAGGATAACATTTTCTACAAAAGTATTTTTTTATTTCTTTTTCATGAAAGCTATTATAAAAATATAAAAACCAACTTTATAATTAGTATAGTTTTTAATTTTTTTGTACTTTTTTTATTTTGAACACATTACTTTTTCTATTTTCATTTTGTTTACTTTACATTTTTTTATTAAAATATATAAAATACATAATAATTTGTTGGAAAAAATAAATTGAAATAAAATACACGTGGGAAAGCTCAAGTTCAAGTCAAACATATATCTTTTTTCAATGATAAGTATTTGATATTAATTTTTACTAATAGCAAAAATAAACAGAAAACGTTGTTTGGAGCACAAAGTAACTTCCAAATCGGCCCACATGATGTATTTATGTTATGGGCATGAGGCAAATGAATACAAAAAATTATAGAAAAATATATAAAAAATCTACACTTATGGCTTATATAAATCCCATTAACTGTACATAATCCGCACACACACACACTAGCAACTTATGTTTCTGCTCATAAAATGGGCTTTCGTTCAAGTATGTTGATTATCATCGTCATTTTGTTCGAAACGGTTTTCTCTTATAGTGTCGCGATTACAAATGCAACAAAAAACGCTCCTTTCGATCAAAACTATTATGTTACTTGGGGCAAGGATCGTATTTTGTTTTTTAAACACAGACAGGAAGTTCAATTATCGTTAGACCAGTCTTCAGGTTATAATTTTAGCTACAACTTTATACTTTGTTCTTTTGTTATTTTAACGTATAGTTTTGGTTATATTCATAGGTGCTGGATTTGGGTCTAAGTCTTATTTTGGATCTGGATTCTTTCAAATGAGGATCAAACTACCTGATAAGGATTCTGCTGGCGTCGTTACTGCTTTTTATGTATAAATGAGTACTTTAACCTTGTTTTTTATCGCTTTTTTCATAACTTTTCTTAAAATTAACTTATTATAAAACTAATGTAAAGGTGATATACCTGGAGTTTTTTTTTTTTAATAAACTCTGGAGCTCGATTTGTTTCCATTATGTTTGTTAATCGTGTATTAAATGTTTTCTAGTTAAACTCAAATGTTGGCGTACACGATGAGTTGGACTTTGAGTTCTTGGGAAACAGACCAGGCAAACCCATCGTCTTACAAACAAACGTTTTCGCGCATGGACTTGGCGGTAGAGAGCAAAGAACCGTCCTCTGGTTTGATCCCACCGCAGATTTTCATTACTACAAACTCCTATGGAACCAACATCAAATTGTGTATGGACTTGTCTCCTCTTGACGGGCCGGGTTAAACACAAGTGGGTTGGGTCACAACTCACAAGTCAAGATAACTTTTGATAAAAACAAATAATATTAGTGAATGTCACAACGGGTTGGGTTGAAACTTGTAACACTTTATGTATGTAACTCTTAACCCTCTTTTACCGTTTCATTTTGATCTATTTTATCCTTTGACCTATAACCGATTAACATAACCTAAATCGACCCGTTTTGACCGTTTTCTTGTTAGGTTTTTTGTGGATGACATTCCAATTAGGGTATACAAGAACCACCAACTTAGTGGTTTAGTTGGGTACCCTCATAGGGCAATGCAAGTGGTTGTAAGCTTATGGGATGGATCAAATTGGGCCACAGACGGAGGGAAGACCAAAGCCAACTGGACCCAAGCACCGTTTCAGGCCCATTTTCAAGATTTTAACATTGCAGGCTGCCCTTCAAACCCCAATAGCATAAATAAGGATTGTTATTCCACAAAGTACTGGTGGAATAAAGAAAATTATTGGCAGTTAAACCAACGTCAAATGAGAGATTATGAGACTGTGAGAAGAAGGTATATGAATTATGACTATTGTAGTGACAAGAATAGGTACCCTATTCCTCCAATAGAGTGCCATGACCCTTGAGGGGTAAATTATTACTAAATTAGTAACTTGTATTGGGCTGGGCCAAGCTGGGCTTAGTTTGTTATACATTTAAGAGCCCATATTCCACTAGCAATAAAACTGAACGCATGTAAGATTGTAAGATATATATCTTCTGATATCATAAAAGTTGGTAATGAAATAGTAAAGTTTTTTTTTTTTTTTCGTTTTGTTTTGGTATTTTTAAAAGGGTTATAAAGATTTGAAGTATGGGCTTATTAGAAGACGTTTGGTTCGTTAAAGTGTTTTAAAATGGTTGAAATATGTCAAAAGAATTAGTATCCGAATGAATTGAAATATAGTATGTGTTTAATTGGGAGAATACAAATTTAGATATGTCGTATTAAACCGAAATGTAAAATAATCAACAAGTGATAAGAGAAAGAACAATGGTAGCGTAGCAGCAGCCGGCAAGAGTGGCGGATCCTTCGGTGCTAGCAACGACATGGTGACGATTTTTAACAAGAGTCTTAAAATGGAGAAGAAGAGAGATAAAGCGTAACAATGAAACAAGGAAAAAGTGATCTATTCAAGAGGGTGCTTTGATAATCTTTTGATGGTTTAGTGGTAGTCTGGTCTATGATGGTTTCAAAACTCAAATCAAGTCTCAATTTTGGGTTTACCCAGTTATTGGGGGGTTTTCTTATAGGATAATTTTTGAGTTGAAACTGAAGCGTTAAATAAGCGGTAACAATTAGTAAATGTTATTACAAGAAACTAATTTACCATATGTTCTAATCTGATAGATTTAATTTTAACTTTTTCTTTCTTCAAATAGGCACACTTAACACTAAAACAAATTAAATTAAATTAAATATATTAATAAGCGAAAGTTTTTAAACAATTTTCTTCAAGTGTTTTTTGATAACCCGCTGCAAGTAAAGGGTTCGATTCATGTTGAATTTTATAGGCATAAATCTTATAGTAATTTATTAAATGATTTAACACGTCATATAGCACGTGTAAGGAGAAGGCAAGTTATCTAGTGTTTATCATCACTCAAGTGTTACGGACTCAAATCTCACAAGTGGGTAATTTGTGAATTTTATTGGTGCATGTTTAAAAAAAATTACAAATATCATTTTTTTTAAATTTATATATCGTTTTCTAAAATTCTTATATGATCGATCATTTTTTTTCATGAAATTATATATTAGGATCTAATTACAATAACATGGCAGATCAACGGGCAACAAGCTGCGTCACAACCTTTTTTGGATAGCAAAATCGATCATACTAAAAACAAAGTTTTGATTTTTAGGGGTATAGGGAAATTGATGTGGATGACCCGCTGAACCCTATTAAGGGACCCCACACTGCCTCGGGGGCTAGGGACCCAAATGTATCGAATATAAACGTGATAAACACATGTTGATTTTCTAAACAGAGTTTCTCGTGTTTAGCGACTTTGCCTGATTCCGCCCTCAACATAGCTTTACCAGCAACGAACTCATTATCCCTAAGCCCGACAAGAGGGGATACCCCTGTAAGGTCCACACACATGTGTTTCCTTCCCGCCCATCCGAACACAAGGATGTCAGCTGGTCGTAGAGAAGACCTTCTTTTTTTAGCTGAGATCCTCGTCCGTTTGAGAAGATCCCAAAGAACATCGCTGACCAAATCATGTATGTATTTGAACCCAGGCAACTCCTTGCAATATGCTCACCAAATTTATCCAAACAAACCTTGCGGCAAACCGGGAAAGACTCATCTATTGGAAACAAGGGGATCATTTGCTGATACTTAAGGATAGCTCGATACTCCACTGCAGACATGTGTTGACCTAACCCTTCAATGTGAATGACTGTCAGGAAATCTTGAGAATGACGGGCCCGAAGACATTGAAAACATCTTTTTGCCGAGAAGATAAGTCAAACTTCTCTCCCGAACTCTAGACGGCTTTACTGAATATGGCACTCGCCAAAACATTCTGGGCTTTAGGGGGTGGGGGTGGGGGTGGGGGTGTCCTTGTTAGCGAACCCACCAAGATCAAAATCAGGAAAGGAGCTGCGCATGCAATCCAACGCACATACATAATCAAAATCTAACCCGATAATACCACGATCCCAAAGAATGTGGTCCTGTAAACTCCATGATTATACCCTCGACACCACAAAGGCGTATGTTAAAACATCTTCAGCCGAGTATATGCCTAACCCTCCCACATGGGTCCTTTAATTAAATAATATTTATTTATTATCTTTCTTTCAATCTACTACTCACTAGGGGCGAAGCTTGGGTCGAAATGGGGATATGGCCGGACTAAAGGCGGATAGGACCGGACTAAGTATGTAAAAAAAGTTTGGACCGAACGAGTATAAATTTGCCCTACGGTACGAAAAAACAGACCGGATCGGGGTCCGGTCTAGCCCCTTAAAAGCTTCCCCTTGCTACTCACATCCGTTTAGCGAAATGTATCGAGTATGGTTTCCTTAAAAATATGAAGATGTAGCGACTTTTTAAAGTAATCTTCCAGAAAATATTCTAGCATGAAATCTGGCAAACCGGGTACACGTATAAATTAGAAAAAGAATAGAGTTGAACCCTTCTTTGCGGATGATGCCATAGTGATGGGGAAATGGTCCCAACATAATGTGGTGAACTTGGTGCGTATTCTTCGTGTTTTCGGCTTGGCGTCCGGTCTCCAAATCAATTTAGCCAAGTGTGGCCTCTTTGGTATTAAAGTTCCCGAGGATGAGGTGGGATCAAAAGCTAGCCTTTTTAGATGCAAGAGTGGCGTTCTCCCGTTTAAATATCTAGGTCTTCTTGTTGGAGCCAATATGAACCTTGTCAAAAGTTGGGACGACGTAATAAAAATATTCGGGAATCGGTTATCTAAATGGAAAGCTTCTAATCTTTCCATTGGGGGCCGTCTCGTGTTAGCTAAAGCGGTGTTAGAGAGCCTCCCTACTTACTATATGTCCATGTTCAAGGTTCCGGTTAAAGTCCTTCAAAAACTTGAAGCGATTAGATATCGGTTCCTTTGGGGAGGAAAAGATTCGGAGAAGAGTTGTATTCATTGGGTGGCTAGAGAGGAGGTGGCTAAGCCTAAGGAGGAAGGCGGTTTGGGGCTCGTTCCGTTCGGGGTCTCAAATAAGTGTCTTATGGCTAAGTGGGCTTGGAGATTTTTTGAGGAGCCTAATAGCCTATGGGCCAAAGTGATTAAAAGGTTTCATAGTGGGGGGAGACGTGCTGGCCTACTGCCTAGAAGAATTGAAATTGGTGGAACTTGGGTGGCTATAACTAAGGCTTGCGATTTATTGAAAGAAGAAGGAGTTGATTTGGACATCCTTATCTCCAGAGCAGACCAGCGCCCAAGATGGTTGGGTGATGCTTCGGGCCAGTTTTCGGTCGCCAAAGTTCGCAACATTCTTAAGTGGTTCAATCGATCCGATGGACTTATCATGCCGTGGAATAGGCTCGTGCCGAACAAAGTCAATATCCTCTTTTGGCGTATATTGAAAGATAGGATTGCTACGAAGGAGGCGCTCGCCAGAAGGAAGTTGGCGATCCCCGATCCTAATTGTCAAATGTGTTCGGATGATATCGAGACGGTGTATCACGTGATACATGGGTGCAAGGTGGCCGCTAGAGTTTGGGAGCTTGTTTCGTCGTGGTGTAAGGTCCCTCCGATTTACGCCTTCGATCTTGGTGATCTTCTCATGACCGTCGAAGATTCGCATTTTGATCGGAAGACTAAAATGGTGTTTTATGCCATTATCCTAACCACGTGTTGGATCATTTGGAGTTATAGGAATAAAGCGACGTTTGAAGGGATCAAAGTGAGTGAGGTTGTCATGTTCAAAGATATTAAATGTATGAGTTTTTTTTGGGTAAAAAATAGAGGTAAATGGTCGTCTTTATCTTGGGAGGAGTGGGAAGTTTTTGATATGTAATCCCCTCCTTTTCGTTGTGTTGTTTTGGCCCGCCTTGGCTTCTTGCTAGGTGGGGTGTGTTCTTTTTCAATGAAATCGCTGTTCAAAAAAAAAAAAAAAAAGAGAAAGATTCGACTTGGAGAAGATGAAACCGGGAAATTGGTCCGGTGAAGTAACGAATCAGCATCCATGCAATCCCTCAGTGGCGGTCATCTTCTCGGCGGCATTTGTATTCAACCTCGTTGAATCACCAACACACTTTCAATTTCATTCCGAGAAAATAATTAAGGTGAGAAACAAACAGTTCCATCCGATTTTATATTGCGAATGGATGAATGAATGAATGAATGAATATATTATATACTCCATTTGATTTGATTTTATTCATCGGCCTGTTTTTCAATCATCAGTATATTTATTTATTTATTTATTGAATTTTGTGGAATGTAAGTAAATTAGAAATGGATGATGGTAAAGAGGTGAAGAAGAAATTAGTTGATGAACTTGAGGAAATGGGGTTTCCATTGGCCCGAGCAATGAGAGCACTTTATCATTCAGGTTGTACATAAAATCCCTTATATCATTCTACTCTAACAATTGGATTTTCATGTTATTTTGAGCATAATATATATATATTTTTTTGGTCAAGGTAACTCTAGTTTGGAGGATGCTATTAATTGGATTGTTGATCATGAGAATGACCCCGAACTCGATCAAATGCCCTTGGTATAATTCATTTCTTTTCATAACTGTTTCATTTTTGTCACATTTTATGACTTCATATGAAATTTCCATTTTTTTGTCAAGGTTACTCTAGCAACTTTTTAGCTATTTATTTTCATGTTTCATTTTTGTCACATTGTAGCTTATTGATGTCATAGGCTGTTGTTTAATGTAATAACTTGAAAAAGGGAGTTCCATGTTCTAAGATCATATATTAGAAAACATTTTTTGTTAATCCTCCAGGTTCCCCTGATAATCGAAATTGAGGATTTTGAGCCTTCTTCTGTGTCAGAGGAAGTAAAGCTAACAGCACAAAAGTTAAGGTTTGTTCTGTCCCTTTTAGTGAAACATTTAAACTTCCCTATACCAATTACCAAGTAAGTTCTTCATGAGCTTTATCCATAATAATAATAATAACAATTATTTGTTTAATCATCCAGAAAACACATGATTGCTTATTTTAACTACTTAATACTTGTCTGTGGATAATTACAGAAAAATATCACGAAAAAGGAACAATGAAGATGATATGAAATCTGTATCGCGTAGAGAGAAGGTATTGTAAATGATTAACACGGGTTGGGTTGACCCGCTAACATTTTTGGTCATCTTTTAAGGGTTAAATTAGTTAACATATGAAAGATTTTATCTCTTTTGTTCACATTTACAGGAAAGAATTCGAGTAGGAAAAGAACTGCAAGAAGCAAAGAAAATTGCAGAAGAAAACGAAAGAAAACGGTCTCTTTTCTATAATTTTTTTTAAATTTCTGTTTTATTCTTAATGGGGCATATATTTCTTCAATCACTTCATTGCAATCAGTTTTATAGCCTTGAGGAAAGCAGAGAAAGAAGAAGTAAATCGAGCACGGGAAAAAGTTCGTCAGAAGTTACAACAGGACAAGGTTACCAAGACTATCAGTTGTTAATTTTCTTGTAACGGGTCAGAAAGCTTAAACTTTCGGGACGGTCAAAACGTGTTTGGTTGGTTGAGTTGACCCGCTAACACCTTTGAATTTTTCAATTTCATAAATAATCTTTATATTCAGTATGTTTACCAACACTATGACGGCCCGGTTTTATTTGAAGTATAAATAAATTTGGAGGTTGTAAACTCTGAGTATACTTGAGTGACTTTTAAAACTCTTTGACCCGTTACATTTTAGCTAAATACATTACACCCATTTAACCTGTTATTGAAAGAAATGTAACCCAAATTAACCCATTTCCCCTTTGATTCTCTCCTTTTTGAGATGTAAATCTAGCATTTCATATTATTGACTGTTGAGTTACTAGCTAAGAGCTACAATAGCTAATATGAAATCATTGATGCACAATATATGTGACAATTCCACATGTTTTTACAAATGGGTTGAGTTGGGTTATGCTTTCTCTATAACAGGTCAAATTAGAAAACATTAAAAGGAAACGGGTCAAATGGGTTGAACTGTATTTTAAGTATCGCTTCTAAATTTGTTTTCCAATTATTTATTTAACTTATAGAGCTCTTTATGCATTAGGTAGAAAGAAGGGGGAGGCTTGAATTACCTCCGGAAAATCATGCATCTCTTAAGACGAGCACGCCTGTGGTTCAAAAAAATAAGGTACACTTTAGTATCATGTTTTGGTGTCTATTGTGAATTTCATTGTTAACCTTAAACAAGACTATCATTAAACTCTTAAACGATGAAACTTTAATTATTGAAAAGCAGGTTGTTGTGTCTACTGAGGCCGGTGTTAATTTGACAACAAAGGTAGATCTCATGAGAGAATGTTTAAGGTCGCTAAGGCGACACAATAAGGTACGTCTTAGTGTCACACAAATTTTTGTTAAGGCGTTAATTGATACAATGACCAAAAATGACATTCTTATACAGGATGATGATATCAAAGTGAAGAAAGCTTTTGAGACTCTTCTAATTTATGTCAGAAATGTTGCAAGAAATCCTGATGAGGATAAGTTCAGGAAGATTCGATTGAGTAATCCCGCTTTCAAGGTATCATCTTTGTTCTAAAATATCTAAAAAAAATGCTATAAAACTTCATGAAATCTTGCATTACTCTATTAATGCAAAACATGCTTTAATTTTAAAAAGTGAGTTAGGTTCTGGCCATATGAACTAGACCAACAAAAGTGATTCGGGTCAAAAAGATATGTCTTCTATATTTGAATAAATTATGACCAAGTCAAGATATGAATGGAAATCTTTTTTTTCTCATTAAATTATATAACGATTGAGGAGTTTCATGCATTAAAAATACAACTTGACCACTTGGGTGATTTAGTTTAAAAAATGTGGATGCAAATGATTGAAATAACAGGAAAGAGTGGGAGTATTCGAACAAGGGCCGAAGTTTCTTGAGCTTTGTGGGTTCGAAAGAGTCGAAGGTGGCAAGTATTTGTTTCTTCCAAGACACAGATTCGACTTGTCGGTTTTCGAGTCAGCTGGGAACATATTGCAGTCTGCTATAACGAATCCTTTCTTTGGACTTCTATCAACAGAAGAATGATAATGTAGTAAATACAAACATATTTCCATAGTAACAACTTTCATTCTTTCAAGTTAATGAATGTACTTTGTTATTTTACATTATTAACCCTTTGTAAGTTAGTAGAAACACAAAATCTAACGTAAATCAAAAACATGAAACTTTTAGTGTGAATCTTGGTAATAACCGTTGGAACCTTAGGCCTCTTTAGATCGACTGCTGCCGAGAAGAGAACAAGCCGACGGGTCTTCTCTAGATGTCGTCGGGGCATATCATACTCTATCTTGCAGAACATCATCAAGATGTACGAAATCAAAAAGTAATGACAAATGAGGGAGAATTATGGCTGGTAAGACATGTCGTATTTTGTTAAACAAAATAAACATTAATTGTTAAACAAATAAACATTAAACCTGAACATGACAAATTTAACTACATGTGTCAACTCAAACACTAACACACATACATGTTTAAATTACACGAATAAAAGATAATGAGTCCACTAAAATGAACGATATTCACAACGCATCTAAGGCTATGTGTAGTGGGGCGTTATCTTGCCAAAAAATGCAAGATGGCGCCCCTATAACGCCCTTGTACCGCCCCCCGGGGCGCCATCTTCATCAAATCACCCTCCAGGCGCCATGTTCTTAACGCCTCATTTCCTCTGCAAAAAAATATAACATGGCGTCCCTTCCCACTACGCTCCTCTTCACCGGGGCGTTATGTAGAGTGGTGGCGCCCCACCACTACGAATGGCCTAATATAGTTAAATAAAAGTTAACAAAAAGTTAAGCACATTGGGACTAAGGATAAAGCTAAAAAACTTAAAATATATTTATTAATTTTAAGTTAAGATTAGTCTTAAGGTTATTTAATTATTTAAAAAAGGAAAAAAATTAGGTCATCTTGATAATCAAGTCATAAACATGTTGTGTCTATTTGATTACTTAGACGGGTTACATGTGTTATAAATGAGTTAAAATCTTTGAACCCGTTTAAACGTATTTTTTAATCTTACTGTTAACATGTGGACCCATTTATGACCCTAACATAATATCTTGAATATTAAGTAACCCGTGTGACACACGGGATGTCATGCAATCAATTGATCACAAACATGACATAAGGAATTATGTACACAGAATTTGCTATGTAAACATGACTTTTCAGTAAAAACTTTCATAAAATAAAGAAAGAATATATTAAAATGAAATAAAGCGGTCTGAGAAAATAATAAACGATATGCTATTATTTATTATTTTATCATATATTTTATTCAGGTTTCAATAACAAATCACGATATTATTTTAGATAAGTTTCCTATTAGATATATAATTAAGATAAATACTATTAAGTACTGGCTTGTTAATTAAGTGGATAATTTGTGACAAAAATAGTTTTGTCGTAAAATTGTTACTTTCAACGTAGTAAATGTGTCGCAAAAATTTTACGGCATCGATATTTGCTACAAAACGTTTGTTTTTATGGTAACTGTGTCGCAAAACGAGATTTGCTACGATTTTGCTACAAAAACCCGTGTCGCTAATTATTTTTTTTCTAGTAGTGAACATTCTCACATACATATTATTATACCTTAAGACACCTTAAGTGTTTAGTAATTAATTATATCACATAAGAAGAAACTATTCTATTTCATATTTATAATGTTAATTCATAACAAAAAAATATGGGTATGAGAACTTCCTTACATGTGTAAGAGTTGAAACCAATGTTTTAAAAACCAGTTTTTAGTTGAACCGGAAAACTGTCCATGATCATGATCATGACAATATCTTGGAACCTAAGGGTGGAGGAATGGTTGCCTCTCAACCCTCAAGAATTTTTGGCCTAATCCAATATGAGATTCTTCCATGTCATTTTTACTCGTATTATCGTAAAATTATGACTGTTTAAATAACTAAAGTAGACTCGGAAAAAATCTAAAAAAAAGATCTTGAAATCGGCTCGGTTGTACACGAGCCCGAGCTAGCCTTGGCTTGTTAACTCGATCATTCATACATTTGTTTGGCTTGAATTATTTTATATTTATTATTTTGAATACCCACATATTATCTTATTATATATATATTTACAAAATGTAACTTTTTTTGTGAGTTATAGTACTGTGTAGTTTCGGCCACTAGAAATATTACAAGTCGATTTTATAGCCAATCATATTTTGCCGGTGTGACTTCATTATTTTTACACATCTGTACTTTCTCTCCTTTCCTTTCTATTACACGTGTTCTTGATTTTGATATATACATATTATTATATTATACTTCGTTCTTCACTGGTTCCATCTGCGTTTCTTCATCTTATTCTCCTTCGCTGCTCTTCCGTCCACTATCGTGGTAAGATTTGTCGTTTTCGTTCTAGGGTTTCTGTTCGTTGGTCAGTATTTGTTGCTCGAGAGATTTGTCTTTGTTTTTCTTCTTTCGATATGTCGATTTGTTAATGCATGTTATTTTGTCGTTTAATTCCAGTCTCTATCAGATGTTTCGTCTTTCTATACCGGGAATTTTGTTTGTTTTTGAACTTTATGTTGCTTTGGGGTTGTGGCTATTTGATTCATACTCTTCTGCTTTCTTTGTCTTGCATGTTCGTTTCTGTTGATTTTGAGGGTTCCGATTTGGGGAAATTGACAGCGCGAACTGATTTCTTTGTCTTGCATGTTCGTCTCTGTGGGAATTGGTTGCAATTACCGTTCTTTTTCGTGTATGTTTTGTTCAGATTGTTGATGGTACATGGAAATGGCTAACTAAATACTTGGTTTGGTTCCTTTTTTATTTTCTATATTGTTGTTAAAATGTCTTTGGTTTTACAAACTGAGTGGATTGACCATGATCATGTAATTAAGGGTATTATGATGTTTTTGGTAAAATGGTATGTTGGTTTTTAAAAGCAGCTTTGAGTGTTGGTAAAATGTTAACGATTTTACAAACTAAGTGGATTAAATCTTGATCTTCATGAGGATGTAATCAAGGTGATTATGGCGTTTCTGGTTAAGTGGTATGTTGATTTTTGATGGTAGGTTTGAGAGAGACTGAGAAAGTTAATGATTTCTGTTTTGCTGAACGGAGTTTGAGTTTCGGTCTGTGACTGTTAAGAAAGGCTCCTGTAAGTTTAGTTTCCTAACTAGACAGTTCTTTATACGTTCTTACTTTGTTTTTCGTTTATGCAATTTTACATAACTTTTTGGTGCCATTCGTTGGTCTGTGGAGAGGTGTATTGAAGGTTAGTTTATTTTTTTTTTCTCTTTTAGTGACGTTTGTTGATGTTAATCTATTTCTATGCTATGTGTTATATTTTGATTGCTGTTATTATTTGAAATATGTTAGCTTCATTTTTGGTCTTATGGTTATATATTTTATGATTATATGCAACGTAGTGAAAAAAATTAGGCCTTTCTGTTTCTGCAATGACTATTATGGGTTTATGGTTGTCTTTTATGTTTAGCTTAGTGAACGTACCTAATAGAATTTAGTTTACTAATCATATAATTTGATGTACTCTTTTGTTAGTGAGAATTCCTTCTTTGGCTGCTGTTATTACTTGCATTTAATTTACTGGTCATGTGATTATATGTAGTAATTTCTTGGTAAACTTCCCTCTCTTGCATAATGTTCTTTGTCAAATTTACATTTGTGATTTGCCCACCCATATAACTTTCTGTTACTTTTTTCCAGGATGTGTGGTGCTAGAAGACGGCTTCATGAGACTTTTGATGGTGGTTTAGGGTCTCAGTCATTAATAAGTTAGTAAATTTTTTTACTATGAGTTCGCTACTTTTGATATGCTCGAACAGAGACACAAAATCAGAAACGCGATTCTCACAGGTTACATGCTTACAATACTACCTCTTAAAAGATATTTACAACATAAGTAATAGATGATTCGACTAATACAATTAATTCTATACATACTACCTAGGCCGCATCGAAAAATCAACTGGCGTTCACAAGAAGAGGAACTGCAATATGCTGAAGCTCACAATACTGGACCAGGGGTAAGCAATAACTACAAAGTTTTTAAAACACTAATACAGAGGTTCTCTGAGTATTGAATCATTCTTTGATTTATACATTTCAATGTAATAAATTTTTCTTAAATGAAAATGCACAATATACATAAACAGCTTACAAAAGCTGTAACTACATTAATGCCAAACTGTTTGAAATAGAAGAAAATTGACATCAAACCTAAATGGTAAAAAAGAAAAGTAATTTACAAACCAATGCAATACAATTTCAAACAGTTTGATAGTATTGACTTCAAAAGTCAGAATCTGCTCAATTTACGCGATTATTAAAACACCTGCAGGCAAAGCTACATGAAATCACACTGCAAGCCCACTACGTAATATCACTACAAAAAAACGTTCCAAAAAAAATATATATCACTACAAAACAGTAACACAATTCTAACCAAAATCCAATATTACTAACATACATAAAGTATTTGCGTATGGAAGTCAACTCTCTTCAAAGAGAGCCAAAGAAAAGAAAGAATAGTCAGAAGCAACTGCAACCATTGCTTTTGACGACCATCGGTCTGCGGATTTTAGAAACGGCCAGGGACAAGCAAAGCACGTGCAGCAACGTCTTAGTGAAAACAAACTACTGTCAATGATATTAACATCAAGGACAATATCTACTGTTAATATTAATGTACTAAAACTCGAAACATGAAAACTTCTGTTTGAAATTATATGAACTAATGTCAACACCAGGTTGTTAACACAAACTGAAAATCTAGAAACTACATTTTGAAAGTTATTAGCGTAATCAGAAGTCCACTCCAACGTCTAAGCTCCAACAAACCAAAATGGTGGCCCGCCGCAACGCGCGGACGGGTCACCATCTAGTTTATATACAAATTACATGTTAGTTATGAATGGCAGATATTTTTTATTAGTTCAATTTCTTTTTTATTTTGTTACTTTTATTTTTTATTATTTTGTTTTAGATCTCTTCCATTATGGTTGTGGGTTTTTTAGAAATAAGTTGAGTCCCTACATGAAGCAAATGTGTTAAGTTTTAGGTCTTTTTTTTATTTTTTTGTTAATTTTAGTCTCTTTTTTGTTTTTGTTGTGTTTGTCACACCCCCAATTTCCACTAACGGAGTTTTACCGTGTGGGGTGTGAACCAGACCAGGACCCGAGTCATTAGTTACATTAAACATAAGATAGGGGTTCAAATTGTAAATATATTTCCAAACGGGAAATATCCAACCAGAGTTAAAGTTCAGCGGAAGCTCATAAAAGTCAAGTTGCGCAAGCAAGCGCCGATAAGTAAATACCAGTTCAAGTTGAAAAGATTTGAAAATCAATTCCCAAAATAAAAGGTTTTAGCCAACATACGTGCCCAAAAACCAGATTCTCCTAGCGTCCTGCAAAGCATGCATAAGAGCAAGTGTCAACTAATGTTGGTGAGTTCACATAAGCACATAAGTATAACTAGTATAGTTATGCAGTACGAATACAACAGTTTTTATTCGTATATAAGCATGTATATTAACAGTACAATCCATATCGTAGGTAGCGAGCCTAAGTTCATGTCACTAAAACGTTCGCAACCGAAGCTGACCAATTAGTTGTAGGAATAATTCCTTACGTGCTTTGCCTTCCCCATGTCTACTTGATCACGGTAAGTTAGGCTGGCATTGTCCTCAGTCCGACCGCCAGTCGGGTGGTGCATCTCGTGCCCGCTGAGTGGGGTTTGTCAGACCCCAGTAGTACTACCCAATATCCCCTCGCTATAAACTATTAACGGTTCGATAAGTAAGGACTTTCAAAGATAAGCATTTTACGTGAACATGTGATATATGCTGGATTTCTACTTTAATCATACATAATAGTTGTCGTGTTATCACCCTAACCCGGGTGTAACGTGTTTGCGTGTGTTATCGTCCAAAACCGGACGTAACGTAATGGTTGTGAAACTCACCTTAGGGTGCGCTGCTACAATTTAGTAAGACTCCGAGTCTTGCGTAGCTACCAAGCACCTATTGAATTTACATACGTAAGTGTGTGTCCGCACATGAGTCACATAGCCTAGACGACGGTATTGATATCAAGTAATTCCAGATATGACGTAGGTGACAATTTCAATACGTGATGAAAATCGTTTGTTCGAAAGTAGTCACAAATGACCTTTAATCAAGAACACAAAGATTTACAAAAATCAATGTGGGTATGTTATTCCAAATAATAAATGCAGAGATCATTGGGTAAATATATATATTCCTAAATATAAATATCGAGGTGTAGTCCAAAGGGTGAAAAATACAACGTCCAATATCTTTATCCATTTGTCGTGTCAAACTTTACAAGAGTTTAAGGAGAAGCTTTAAAACGTTTGCATGACAATAAATATCAAATATATATATACATACATATTTATATTTAAAACTATTTTTTTTTATTATTAACAACGAGACTATATCAGTTTAATTCATTTAAATTATAATGTTTTCATAATATAAAAGTTCAACGAGTACCCCAACGGGTCTTTGAAAACTTCATGGGTCGAGATTTGATAGTCGTTTACTCGTACGTTTGAGTTTTGGGCCAAAAATGCTTAAAAATCATTAAACAAAAATAAAACAGCGAATATGAGGGTCATGGGACTCGAACCCACGACCTAAAGGATGTATCACAACGCCTTTGCCACCAGGCCAGTGGCGCATTCGTGTCTGGATCCCGACCGGAATTATTTTATCCTAACTTTGTGATGCAAACTGGTTTTCAGCGGTTTAGAGAAATAAGTAAAAAGAATTCTGGGGAGGCTGGGGTTCGAACACAAGACCTCTCGGTCTCCAGCACAGCACCTAACCAACTGCGCTACATTGTTGATTGCATTGTGAACCAGTTAGCTAGTTATATAACAAGTCCAGACCCGTCATTATCTTCTTCCCCAAATCTCCGGTGGCCGGAGTTTTTATTCCGGTCACCGGAAAAATGCGAAACCAGAAATAAAATGAATAAATATGTGCGATTAATACAGGGGAAAGGTTACCTTGATTCGGAGATAAGTTTTGACGCGTTTTTAAGATCGAAACGAAACCGAAAAATCACGACCCCCCCGCCGCTTGTAGTTGCTCCGTTCCCGAATCTAATGCCTCAGGGTTACTCATTGGAGGATGGCGAACTCAGTGATATACGAAACAAGTGATAAAACAGTGGTGGTTGGCCCGATTTTCTGACTTCGCCGGTGACCAAAAAAAAAACGAGAGGGAGGGAACCGAGAGGAAGAGCTCGAATGTTTGGTGGAGGTGATCAAATGAATCTCATAATCCTCATGATTGTGTTATTGTGACTGATCGATTGGAGCGAGACATGTAACCGACAGAGGATTGAATTCAGGTTTAATGGAAAGTCGGTTCGTGGACATGAATATGATCGACGGTTTCTTTTTGAGTTTTAAATTAGGTTTGTAGTATTGGCAAGAATAGTCCCCAGAGTTAAATAGATATAACAAGTTTCAGAATTGACAGAATAGGCCCCTCAAGGTTACAAACTGTTAACGAACTCTCTAACGGAGTTGACGGAGGTAACTTGACTATAATTATTCGAGTGTACGTCAAAATGTATTTAACGAACGAAGTTTTATAAAAAATATAACTTATATATATTTAGCATAAAATTCATAGTTATAACCCATAACTTAGTTTTTAAATTCCAATAACATTATAGAAACGTTCGTACGATTACGTGACGCGTCGTCACATAAAATCATAAAGCAACATGTGTATATATGCACACATATATATATATATATATATATATATATATATATATATATCACATAAAATAATACATATACTTGTCACATAAAATGATAAAACGTTTTCATGATATCATAAAATATAATTTATATAAAATTATAAATTATATACATTCAAGTAAGTTAATCGTCGTCTAGACTCATGTGCAGTGTTCGTGTAACTGTTCTAGTTAACTGAGATAACGTAACGGATGTTAACGGACGTTATCGAAATATAACACAAGTTATTAACGGGGTTAACCTGGGAAATTGCCGGTTGTCACATCATCCCCTTGTTAAGGAATTTTCGTCCCGAAAATTGTCTTAAGTTGCTACGGTTGTTGTGGAAGGAATAGAAAAATTTTAGGGTTGCTACATCATCCCCTTGTTAAGGAAATTTTGTCCCAAAATTTAACTCATACCTTAATTAGATGTTTACGCTTGATAAAATAGGTGAGGATATTTCTTTCTCATCTGACCTTCTCGTTCCCACGTGAACTCCGGTCCACGCCTATATTGCCATCTCACTTTGACGATGGGAATTTTACTTCGTTTCAGTGTTTTCTCCTCACGTCCCATGATTTCCACGGGTTGTTCGATGAATCGCAGTTGTTCAACGATTTGCAGTTCTTCTACTGGAACTATGAGAGTGTCGTCAGCTAAACACTTTCTCAGGTTCGAAACGTGAAACACGTTGTGTACTCCATCCAATTCAGGAGGTAGATTTAAACGGTAAGCCACCAGACCAATGGTTCCGGTGATCTCGAATGGTCCTACATAGCGGGGATTCAACTTCCCGCGCTTTCCAAAGCGTACGACGCCTTTCCAATGCGAGACTTTCAATAGTACTTTATCGCCGACTTTAAATTACAAAGGCCTTCGGCGTTTATCTGCATAACTCTTTTGTCTATCTTTTGCCGCTTTCATGCGATTTCTGATTTGCACGATTCTCTCCGTGGTCTCGTGTACTAATTCAGGTCCAGTGAGTTGACTCTCACCGACCTCAGCCCAACAGACCGGCGATCTGCAGTTTCGTCCGTATAGAGCCTCAAATGGAACGGCTCCAATACTGGTATGGTAGCTGTTGTTATAGGAGAAATCTACCAGCGGTAGATGCGTTTCCCAAGTTTTCCCGAAGTCGAGCACACATGCTCTAAGCATATCCTCGAGAGTTTGGATGGTACGTTCAGTCTGTCCATCTGTTTGAGGATGATACTCGGTACTCATATCTAAGTGAATGCCCATCGCTGCTTCTAAGGATCTCCAAAAATTTGAAGCAAACCTAGGGTCTCGGTCAGAGATGATATATAAAGGCACTCCGTGAAGCTTGACAATCTCCTTGAGGTATATCCTTGCAAGTTTGTTTGTTTTGTCATTTTCCTTGATAGCTAGGAAATGAGCGGATTTTGTTAACCGGTCAACGATAACCCAAATCATATCGTTACCGCCAGAAGAACGGGGCAATCCCGTGATGAAATCCATCGAGATTTCTTCCCATTTCCATTCAGGAAGTTTAGGTTGTTGCAGTAATCTCGCTGGCTTTTGATGTTCCGTTTTGACTATTGCGCACTTCAAGCACTTGCTAACATATCTAGCGATGTCAGCTTTCATATTGGGCCACTAATATAACCCTTTTAAGTCTTGATACATTTTGTCTGAACCTGGATGGATCGAATAACGGGACTTGTGGGCCTCGTCCATCACCAGGTTTCTAAGATTTCCATGGAGGGGTACCCATATACGATCCTTATAATAACGAAGTCCATTGGACTTAACTTCAGAAGTTCCATCGACATCACGTAATGATTCAGACCCAAAATTTTCTTCCCTTAGGGCCTCTTTCTGAGCATCCCGGAGTCTATCCGGTAGCCCCGTATGGATCGTTAATTGGAGAGCTCGAACCCTTCTAGGCTTAACATGCTCCTTTCTACTCAAGGCATCGGCCACCACGTTGGCCTTGCCTGGATGATACTTTATCGCAAGGTTATAGTCGTTTAGCAATTCGACCCACCTACGTTGCCTCATGTTGAGTTCCTTCTGTTCAAATATGTGCTGGAGGCTCTTGTGATCAGTGAATATCGTACATTTGGTTCCATATAAGTAGTGTCTCCAAAATTTCAAGGCAAATACAACAACGCCCAACTCTAAGTCGTGAGTTGTGTAATTCTTCTCATGAGACTTTAATTGCCTTGACCCGTATGCGATGACTTTACCTCTTTGTATTGAAACACATACGAGTCCCGGGATTGACGCGTCACAATAGACCTCAAAGTCGTCAATCCCATCAGGTAAAGATAATATAGGTGCAGAAAAAAAAGTTTCTCTTTCAGAGTTTGGAAGGCTGTCTTTTCTATATCCTCATCGCGGACTCGAAGTTGATGATAGCCAGACCTTAAATCAATCTTGGAATAGTAACTGGACCCTTGAAGCTGGTCGAAGAGATCGTCTATTCGTGGAAGAGGGTATCGATTCTTGATTGTTACTTTGTTAAGTTCGCGGTAATCAATGCACATCCTAAATGTGCCATCCTTCTTTTTGACGAACAGTACCGGTGCTCCCCATGGTGACGAGCTAGGTCTAATGAAACCCTTATCTAGTAGTTCCTGCAGTTGTGTGGATAGCTCATTCAATTCGCTCACTGCTAGACGATATGGTGCACGCGCGATCGGAGTTGCTCCCGGAGCAAGGTCAATCCCAAATTCTACTTGCCGATGCGGAGGGAAACCAGGTAGTTCCTCAGGAAATACCTCCGGGTAATCACGTACGATCGGGAAGTCTTCGATCTTTCTCTCTACCCTAGCTTGGTCCGTAACTGTGGCCAGGATTGCCACGTGTCCTTTCCGAAGACACTTCTGTGCTTTAAGGTATGATATGATTCCGGAGACAGCACCTCCCTTTTCGCCCTGAATCGAGAGTACTTCTCCTCCTGCTAGGGGTATTCGTATGACTTTTTCTTGACAGACAATTTCCGCCTGATGTTTGGATAGCCAGTCCATGCCTGCTATCACGTCGAAACTACCGATGGTAAAGGGCATAAGGTCTATACTTAATGTACGACCAGATAGTTCTAATGTGCAGTCTTCAACTAAGTGAGTGGTGTCAAGAAGCTTACCATTTGCTAATTCAACCGTGTACCTAGCTTTTAGTGGAGTTTGGGTAGCCTTCATCAATTTACAAAACTTAGTCGAGATAAAACTTTTCTCGGCAACCGTATCAAATAAGACATTTGCAAAATAGTTGTTTAAAAGAAACTTACCGGTAATGACGTTGGTATCGTTTCTTGCTTCACCAGAACCCATAACGAAAGCTCACCCCTTGGCGCCATCTCCACCGTTTCTACCACCATCACCACCATTGTTATTGTTGTTACGGTGGTTGTTGTTGTTACCAACATTGTTATTATTATTCCTTCGGAGCTGTGGGCAATCCTTCTTCAAGTGCCCTGGCTTTCCACATTCATAACACCCCCTCGGGCCTTCATTGTCCTGCCTCTGGTTCTGATTCTGATTCTGATTCTGATTTTGATTGGGACGGTTTTGTAGTTCACCCCAACAGTTCTTAGCCTCATGGCCCCCTTTACCACAACGCTCACAAGTGAGTCTCTTGCATGCCCCATTGTGGTGTTGATTGCACCGATTGCAGAAAGGTGCTCGTCCCTTGGTACCCATTGTTATTCTGATTGCTACCACTGTTGCGGTTCTGGTTACCACCCCCATTGTTGGTGTTACTGTAGTTATAGTCACCTCTTGAGTTGTTGTACCTCTTGTTTTGATTGTGAGAGTTAGAGGATCTCCCATTGTTGTTCCCACTATTGTTGTTTTTACTAGGGTCGTCCTCTCCTTTTCTTTTCCCATCTAGAGCAGCTTTCGGGACCTTCCTGGGTGGCAAAGTTCCTTAATGTCATCCTTGAATTCCTGCCAAGTCATAGCATTCGCTGCGTCGAGCCCTAGCATTTTGATTTGCGCATTCCACCCTGTGAGGGCAGCTTCCTCGAGTGTAGCGGTTACACAATTGACCCGATTCACAACTGGGCAGTTACACATTGAGCACACCTTTTCTGATTTCTCGAGCTATCGCAGGAGACCCACGGCTCCTTCATCACCCTTGAATGTGAGCGGCCTACAATCCATGTAAGTTTTGAAGGTGCATTGAGCTGGGCTTGGAATTTTTCACGAAATTATTTCAGGGAATAATTTTAGAAAGTGAGAGAAGAGAAAAAAAAATGTAGTCAATTTTTCGTCTTTTTTTACTTATCACCATTATTGTTTCCTTGTGCTTGAGCCGCAGCGAGTGCTGCCGCAACGTTTTCGTTTATCAATGCTTGGATCTGAGCTACTGTGAGGTGTTCAGCCATGATTTTGTTTTCCATGCAAATCATTCACATGATTAATATACCCAATATTAATTTCATTAAGCACTAAACAATTATTCATGCATCCATCCATCACACGACATAATCTTTAGGAACACATTGGTAAAATAAAGATGTAATATCCATTACAAAATTTAAAATCCAACCATAAGGTATCTCAGCATTTGAAAAACATTCAAAATAAAATGAACACCGAGTCAAATTTATTTCAAAGTAACAAAGAAGACAGATTAGATCATGGATCAATAACATCTGGTTCTTCCTCCATGTCCTCTTGAGGCTCCTCCTCAAAAGGTTCTTCTTCAAAAGGTTCCTCCTCTTCTTCTTGAACAGGAGCACCTTGAACCTGCAGGGCTGCCATTTGCAATTGGAGGGTGGCGACCTGTGCCGCAAGTGTCGCGTTGGAATGTTGGAGTGCTGCATTAGAATGTTGGAGTGCAGTAATCTGATGTTGTGCTTGATGCAGTCCATGCTCCAAATCTGCTGGATTGGGTCGCGACTCTAGCACAGTGACCCTGTTACGGATACCCATTACCCCCTGGGACAAGTTGTAGTGGTAGGTATCCTGCTCCCTTTGATCGGCCCGCAATCGCTTAATTTCTCTATCGCGTGTGCGATTGCTGATGGCATTTTGTCTGGTTTCTCCAAGAGTGTTGTCATAGGCTGTTATCAGTCCCGCAATGACCCGCTTCAAATCAAAGGGTAGGTCAACCCTGTCTGGCACATGAAACATATCAAGCAACTGATATGTTGTCGGATTCAGCCAGCTGTAATCGTCTGGTGCACACCTATCAGAACGTATGTGTTGATCCCGAAAGAAGTCTATTATCGTGTACCCAGGCTACTCAGGCTCACGGCCTTGTTGGTTAGAGGATGAGGACTATTCGTTGGCAATTTTCTTTCCCTTACCCCTCGTGTTATCGTGTGGTGTCATACTGTCAAAACCCAGACAGACACAAACATAGTAAAAACAACCTAATGTGAGCAATCGATTTTTGGCACGCGAAAAGAAAACGTGTTTGGGAATTGTTGTAACTAATGTTCAAAAACAGTTACAGTTTAGAATTTCTGAAAATTCTAGTTCTCTGCAACCAAGGGCTCTGATACCAATCTGTCACACCCCCAATTTCCACTAACGGAGTTTTACCGTGTGGGGTGTGAAGCAGACCAGGACCCGAGTCATTAGTTACATTAAACATAAGATAGGGGTTCAAATTGTAAATATATTTCTAAACGGGAAATATCCAACCAGAGTT
Organism: Deinandra increscens subsp. villosa; assembly: GCA_039602395.1. Taxonomy (NCBI): domain Eukaryota; kingdom Viridiplantae; phylum Streptophyta; class Magnoliopsida; order Asterales; family Asteraceae; genus Deinandra; species Deinandra increscens. Next base: position 1,180,012 of record JBCNJP010000013.1, read on the forward strand.
AAAGTTCAGCGGAAGCTCATAAAAGTCAAGTTGCGCAAGCAAGCGCCGATAAGTAAATACCAGTTCAAGTTGAAAAGATTTGAAAATCAATTCCCAAAATAAAAGGTTTTAGCCAACATACGTGCCCAAAAACCAGATTCTCCTAGCGTCCTGCAAAGCATGCATAAGAGCAAGTGTCAACTAATGTTGGTGAGTTCACATAAGCACATAAGTATAACTAGTATAGTTATGCAGTACGAATACAACAGTTTTTATTCGTATATAAGCATGTATATTAACAGTACAATCCATATCGTAGGTAGCGAGCCTAAGTTCATGTCACTAAAACGTTCGCAACCGAAGCTGACCAATTAGTTGTAGGAATAATTCCTTACGTGCTTTGCCTTCCCCGTGTCTACTTGATCACGGTAAGTTAGGCTGACATTGTCCTCAGTCCGACCGCCAGTCGGGTGGTGCATCTCGTGCCCGCTGAGTGGGGTTTGTCAGACCCCAGTAGTACTACCCAATATCCCCTCGCTATAAACTATTAACGGTTCGATAAGTAAGGACTTTCAAAGATAAGCATTTTACGTGAACATGTGATATATGCTGGATTTCTACTTTAATCATACATAATAGTTGTCGTGTTATCACCCTAACCCGGGTGTAACGTGTTTGCGTGTGTTATCGTCCAAAACCGGACGTAACGTAATGGTTGTGAAACTCACCTTAGGGTGCGCTGCTACAATTTAGTAAGACTCCGAGTCTTGCGTAGCTACCAAGCACCTATTGAATTTACATACGTAAGTGTGTGTCCGCACATGAGTCACATAGCCTAGACGACGGTATTGATATCAAGTAATTCCAGATATGACGTAGGTGACAATTTCAATACGTGATGAAAATCGTTTGTTCGAAAGTAGTCACAAATGACCTTTAATCAAGAACACAAAGATTTACAAAAATCAATGTGGGTATGTTATTCCAAATAATAAATGCAGAGATCATTGGGTAAATATATATATTCCTAAATATAAATATCGAGGTGTAGTCCAAAGGGTGAAAAATACAACGTCCAATATCTTTATCCATTTGTCGTGTCAAACTTTACAAGAGTTTAAGGAGAAGCTTTAAAACGTTTGCATGACAATAAATATCAAATATATATATACATACATATTTATATTTAAAACTATTTTTTTTTATTATTAACAACGAGACTATATCAGTTTAATTCATTTAAATTATAATGTTTTCATAATATAAAAGTTCAACGAGTACCCCAACGGGTCTTTGAAAACTTCATGGGTCGAGATTTGATAGTCGTTTACTCGTACGTTTGAGTTTTGGGCCAAAAATGCTTAAAAATCATTAAACAAAAATAAAACAGCGAATATGAGGGTCATGGGACTCGAACCCACGACCTAAAGGATGTATCACAACGCCTTTGCCACCAGGCCAGTGGCGCATTCGTGTCTGGATCCCGACCGGAATTATTTTATCCTAACTTTGTGATGCAAACTGGTTTTCAGCGGTTTAGAGAAATAAGTAAAAAGAATTCTGGGGAGGCTGGGGTTCGAACACAAGACCTCTCGGTCTCCAGCACAGCACCTAACCAACTGCGCTACATTGTTGATTGCATTGTGAACCAGTTAGCTAGTTATATAACAAGTCCAGACCCGTCATTATCTTCTTCCCCAAATCTCCGGTGGCCGGAGTTTTTATTCCGGTCACCGGAAAAATGCGAAACCAGAAATAAAATGAATAAATATGTGCGATTAATACAGGGGAAAGGTTACCTTGATTCGGAGATAAGTTTTGACGCGTTTTTAAGATCGAAACGAAACCGAAAAATCACGACCCCCCCGCCGCTTGTAGTTGCTCCGTTCCCGAATCTAATGCCTCAGGGTTACTCATTGGAGGATGGCGAACTCAGTGATATACGAAACAAGTGATAAAACAGTGGTGGTTGGCCCGATTTTCTGACTTCGCCGGTGACCAAAAAAAAAACGAGAGGGAGGGAACCGAGAGGAAGAGCTCGAATGTTTGGTGGAGGTGATCAAATGAATCTCATAATCCTCATGATTGTGTTATTGTGACTGATCGATTGGAGCGAGACATGTAACTGACAGAGGATTGAATTCAGGTTTAATGGAAAGTCGGTTCGTGGACATGAATATGATCGACGGTTTCTTTTTGAGTTTTAAATTAGGTTTGTAGTATTGGCAAGAATAGTCCCCAGAGTTAAATAGATATAACAAGTTTCAGAATTGACAGAATAGGCCCCTCAAGGTTACAAACTGTTAACGAACTCTCTAACGGAGTTGACGGAGGTAACTTGACTATAATTATTCGAGTGTACGTCAAAATGTATTTAACGAACGAAGTTTTATAAAAAATATAACTTATATATATTTAGCATAAAATTCATAGTTATAACCCATAACTTAGTTTTTAAATTCCAATAACATTATAGAAACGTTCGTACGATTACGTGACGCGTCGTCACATAAAATCATAAAGCAACATGTGTATATATGCTGTGGAAAAACAATGCTTAGTGACATCAGTAATCGTGGTGTTGTGGTTTAGTAAAGGTAATGTCCGTAACATACGTTATCGGGTATGTACTAGTTTTGTAAAGTTAAAGTGCTCAACCGATATCGCGGGTAGCTAATCCGTTGTTCCATGCACTAAGGAAGTTCGTACCAAAGCTGATGTAACAGAGTTCGGCATTTGCCGATGGTTTGTGCCTCCAGTTGTGTTCCTCGTGGGACCCACAACTAAAATAGGCTGATATTGTACTCCGTTCGGCCTCCAGCCGGTTGGCTACACATTTGTGTACCGCGGAGCAGGGTTGTCAACCCTTAGTAGATCTACCCAACATCCCCTCGCTTCATAAATTAATGGTACTAAATTGTTGAGGACTTTTAAGTTTCAAGGCATCCTTAGAAATCATGTGATATCATTTGGTTTAGACTTTAACCTACACTAGCCATATTAAAAATCGTTTACTCTGGGTTTCATTTGAAACCCTAAAAAGAGTTTAAGTATCAAACAGTTATTCCGGATTTCATTTGAAACCCCAAGGATGGACAGTTGCAAGTGCTTCCCATAAAGCACTCCAACTTCCATAGCAGATATCCCATTTGGCAATATCTCAAAGTGTCAGCGTTGTTTTCCGTTTAGTAATTTCGTTGTGACCCAAACGGGCGCACAATTTTAAGGGTTAGTGAAACTCACCTTAGGTTGCTCAGCTACACTCGTTTAATAACCCAAGTATTGTTTGCTTAGTGAAGACCTATGAACACGTTTAGGTCTTAAGTATTAGTTTTGTGTCTAATCTTTAACTTAACGTCACTATGGCCCATAACATAGCACGTTGGAATTATGACACGACATACCGACACACGACACCGATGGTTGATCATAAACAAGGGTTCACATAATTCAGGAATCAAGCATGTTTCATTATTGCATAATCATGTAAGTCATGGCATAACATTCAAACAAGTTGCACAAGTTGGGTTTTGGTCAGGTCATAGTTTCGCTACTTAGTGTCGCTACATAGTTTCGCTAGGTGCACGGGCAGCACTTTCGCTAGGGATTACCCGATGAAACAGTTTCGCTAGCTAGTTTCGCCAGAAACTGATGACACAGTTTCGCTAGCCTAGCTTCGCTCGAAACTGGTTTGAACTTTCGTTCAGGTTGGTTCGCTCGGTAATTTCGTTCGAGCAGGTCTACTTAGTTTCGCGGGCGACACTATAGTTTCGCTACATAGTATCGCTGGATGCATAGACAGTTTCGCTATATAATTTCGCCCAGAGAACACATAGTTTCGCTGGTCGCGAAAAACACATAAATCAGCCTAAAAATCAATCTAACAGCTTCCATACTTCATGTGATTCAATATTTAGCATGCATAAACATTTACCAGCATCAAACAACAAGTTTTAACACCTTAAACATGGGTTTTCACATTCAAATCACCAAGAGCACATTTTAAACCTAAAATGACCTAATTAGCATAAATCTTCATTATGGCATGTTTTTACACGTAAAGTTGCAGACTTTATAACAGATCTAGCATCCCTAAACATTATCTCAGAAGCATACACGATTTCATGAAGGTTTGGTCATGCTTTAAAGTATAACACAAGGAAAATGCATAAAGGATGGTTTTTGGGACTCACGATTTGATCTAGGATCGACGGATGGTCTCTACCAACAGAGATGATAGCAGCTTGGTGATTTCTCAGCTGGTCCAGAAGTTTCAGGAGAGTGTGTGTGTTTTTGGAGAAAAGGTGCAAGAAATGAAGTTTCTAGGGTTTTATGTTATTATATAACAGGAGCTAGTTTCGCTGGCAGTTTCGCTTGCCAAGCGAAACTGGCTCTGTAAGTCTATGGTTTGGCTACCGGGCGACACTATAGTTTCGCCTGGTAGTTTCGCTGGAAACCAAAAGTGACCAGTTTACAAGATAAGCACGTTTCATGAATTGTCATGCTATTCAAAATACTAAATCATGTGTTTAAATCACATTGCACATAATAACTATAAATAAATGAACACATAACAAATATGGATGGGTTCGGTGATCAACCAAAGGTCGTGGACGTATTCGGCCTAGTTATGCATTAGTTACTAAGTTAACACTTATAACGTAACTAACGGAGATTGTCTAACGGAAGTTAACCTTGGAATTCTCGGATGTCACATCATCCCCTTGTAAATGGAATTTTCATCCCGAAAATTATTCTTGCGTTGAAGCGTTTTCAGCCTCAGCTGTCGTGGTTGCTGTAGTTTCTGGGGAAAGAAAGTAAAAGTTTTAGGGTCGCCACATCCTCCTCCTGTTAAAGGAATTTTGGTCCCCAAAATTTAAATCATACCTTGAGTTTCCGTGGACGTTTGCCCGAACAAGTGAGGATACTTTTTCTTCATTTGATCCTCTCGTTCCCAAGTATATTCAGGTCCACGCTTTGAGTTCCATCGGACCTTAACGATCGGTATCTTGCTACGTTTGAGGGCTTTCTCCTCGCGTCCCATGATTTCTACCGGTTGCTCAATAAATCTCAGGTGTTCGTCAATTTCCAATTCCTCCAAAGGAATTACGTCAGTGTCTTCAGCCAGACATTTCTTCAGATTCGAGACGTGAAACACGTTGTGAACTCCATCGAGTTCGGCAGGGAGTCGTAATCGGTAGGCCACCGGGCCTACTTCCCCAATGATTTCAAATGGACCGATATAGCGAGGATTCAACTTTCCACGCTTTCCGAAGCGTACCACTCCCTTCCAGGGAGATACCTTCAATAGTACCTTGTCGCCTACCTCGAACTTCAAAGGTTTACGGCGTTTGTTGGCATAGCTCTTTTGTCTATCACGTGCTGCGGCTATCCGCTTTCTGATTTGAATAATTCGTTCAGTTGTATCATGAATGATTTCCGGTCCAGTGAGTCCTTTCTCACCCGTTTCGGCCCAACACACGGGCGATCTACATTTTCTGCCATAAAGAGCTTCAAAAGGTGCTGAACCAATGCTCGTATGATAACTGTTGTTGTAGGAGAACTCCACTAACGGAAGGTGAGCCTCCCAGTCTTTACCGAAGTCGAGAACGCAAGCTCGGAGCATGTCTTCCAAAGTCTGAATAGTTCGTTCCGTCTGACCGTCAGTCTGCGGGTGATAAGCTGTACTCATATCCAGTCTGGTTCCCAGTGCTTCTTGCATAGATTGCCACAATCGGGAAGTAAATCGAGGATCTCGATCGGAGATAATGGTCTTAGGCACTCCATCAGTGGCGGATCCAGGAAAGAATATCAGGGGTAGCGGGGACTAACGGGGGTTCGGGGCAGCGCCCCCGGAAAATTTTTTTAGGTAGTTAACGGGCTTTTAATCATATTCTTAAGGGCTTTTGATCATATTTTTAAGTAAAAGCCATAAAATTTCTTCCAGGGGTCGCGAAAAATTCGTTTCACGGGTCGCGAAAAACCGAAAACCTATAAAAAAAAAAAATTTGCACGTCGGGGTAAAAGTTCAGGGGTAGCGGGCGCTACCCCTGGGCCCTTAGTGGGTCCGCCACTG
>JBCNJP010000013.1:1186566-1219080 GCA_039602395.1 Deinandra increscens subsp. villosa
ATGGTAATAATTTTTAAAATATACTTAATAATTTTCTAGATGCACTTAATTATCAAGATTGTCAACCCATAAGTTAATTCTAAAAGTATGTATTCCGATGATATTACTAAGAAAAATTGATCAAAAAAAAAAGTTATATAATAGAACGAGACTATATGTGATTAAATAGGGTAATTGTATTATGGAAGTAAAGCTAATTTTTTTAGAAGTAATGTTAGTAATATTGAAAGAACATTATTTTCCCTTGCTCTATATATTGCATTGATTATAAATAAAGGGTAAGGATAATCACTTTTCCAAAGTGAGGTTGTATATGTGAGATCTAGTCTTTGCACAGTGTCAGTTAGAGATAAGAGTAGAGACGAATTGAAACTACTAATCTTGGAAATAAACGAGTAATTAAAAGTTGTTTTATTGATCAACAAAGAATAATTACAACTCTGGAAATCACTGAGAACAGACACAGAGAAACACCACAGAAAACACAAATGTAACCTCAGACACTCTCTCAACTGCCTTAAACTTAATTACAAGGCTAAACACCTATTTATACCCAGCTAACCAAACCTAGGAGAACTGCCGGTTTGCCTGACACCGAACCCATTCGAACTGCCAGTTCAGATGACATCAGTTCGTGTCAGTTTGGTTCAGTTCGTGTAGTACCTTTGTCTTGTTCAGATCTCCATATCGTCTTGATCAGATACTTCACACGACGCACAGATTATACATCGACAAACTTCCCCTCGACGTGTGCAGTATCTGTACATCCAACTGGAACATATTCTTCGAACAAACTTCCCCTCAATTTGATGGTAGCTTGATCGGTAATTACTTGACGATATACAATGTGTTTCCATCTTTATTAGCAGCTTCGGAAGATTTGAAGTTGTGATATCATCTTCACTTAGCAACTTGCTCAAATATAAATAATCTCGGCGCAAAACGTCTCTTTGAGACTCCAAGATATTGATTTTGTAAATTTGACTTGTATCACGTGTCGATCGGATCGAAAACAAAGCAGAAACAAAAAAATGGCTTTTAGAAAGTTTATATCAAAACAAATCGAAATTTTTTTTGACTTTTTACATCTGCTTCTATGACACGCTTTCCAAGATACACAATTTGTAGTCGTGTATCGTTACGAAGATCATTCTTTTGATAAAGATTTCTAAGTAGCATAACATGCACGTCGACTTTTAAAACCAACCTATGATTTGGCAAACCAAATTTTAATTATATATTTTTAGTACAATTAATAAATTAAACCTTAATACGAATTTTTAGTATCAAGATAATTACTTATTAAATATGTTAGTAAAAAAACTTTTAAGATGTATTTGTTACGTATAAAAAAAATAGAATTTATTTAAATGATCAGTTTTAAAATATATTTGTATCAAAAACAAAATACACCTTAATATAAAATTTTTGTATATGGATAATTATTTATTAAAAATTTAAACAAAATAAACGTTAATATGAAAATTTAGTATTTGAATAATTACTAACATTAATAAAAAAATTGTATTTTGATAATTACTTATTAAAAGTTTAAAAAAATAAAGCTTAATATGAAAATTTAGTATTTGGATTATTACTTGTTAAAAAATTGACTTAATTTAAAATTTTATGGTGATAACAGGTGTCATTTTTACCTAACTAAAGTATAACTAAACTTTTTGTTTATTATATAGTATAGAATAGATATATATACATTGATACACATACGTATACACATATATATACACACTTATACACATACATATACATTAGTATATATGCACTAATCCATATATAGGAATGGAAATAATACATAACCTCTTTAAAATACATAACTCTATAACTCATTTTCTAGCCATTAGATCAAACTGTGATGCTCTGGATGAGTGTCATGTGGCACTTCCCTTTTTTTTTTAAAATCGAAAAGGTAGAAGTGAGTTTTTACCCAAAAAGAAAACTACTCTCCCCCCCTCCCCCCAATTTTTAGAACGGCTATAACTTTTTCTTTTATAGTCGTTTATTATAAAAAAAAATACCATTGGACTCGTCGTTTCTTTATTATTAATTCGGATGTGGTCCCAACTTATTTTAAAGATTTTTTTAAATGTCCGTTATTAACATCAGTGCTACCAGAGAAGTGTACCAATGCTACCAGAGAAATGCGTCAGTGCTACAAAAAAATGCACCGGCGCTATTTTACATTTGAGATTGACGTTCAAATTTCTTTTTTCAAAAAAAGCCGAGACCACATCCGAATTAAAGAGAAAAATACGACTAGTCCAATGGTATTTTTTTTATAAAAACCCGACTTCGAAAAAAAAAAGTTTGAGTCGTTTTAAAAGTGAGGATGTAGTTTACTTTTTGAGTAAATGACCATATTACCCTGAAAAAGCAAGTTGGGTGACAAGTGGCATTTTCTTAGTGGCTAGAATGAGTTATTGAGTTATGTATATAATTAAGGTTATTAATAGTTCCATCCCTCACATATATATACACTACACACATACATGTTATATATACACTACACACATACATGTAGGCCAGTTAATACACATACATTTTGTTTTATTAAAACATCAATATTTGTAATATTTTTTCTAGAAACACTTGTGGTTGTAATGTTTTTAAGTTTTAAGTGAATGCAAAGTATGTTTATTAGTTTATATAATGTGTCTGATAAAAAAATAATTAAGCGCAACAACCGGTGTGTAGCCAGTTTTAACCCATAACCGGTTTCGATTTGTAACCCCAACCGGTTGGATCGGTTCCTAATTTTTTCCTTGGCAACCGATTACTAACCATAGTCAGTTATTAGCCAAACTGGTTTAAACCATAACCGATTTGGTCAATAACAAGTTACTATTAATAACTAGTTGTTAAAATTAATCGATTTTTGGACCTCTAAACGAGACTGCTATGCTTTTGGTGGACTTTGTGCAAATTTTTGGATACCCGTAAATGGGCTTCAGAATCAGTTCTAATATATGGCGGTCCATTAGTTTTTGAATACACATGGTTAGAGGTGCAAATTACAAATCGATTCCGGGTCAGGAATCGGTTTCGAATCGAAAACCGAATTGGTCCGAATCGATTCCGGCCGAATCGATTTAAGAACCGATAAGAATCGAATCGATTCCCACCGGTTCTAGGTTTCTGAGACCGAATCGATTCCCAAATCGATTCCAACCGAATCGATTCCAAACCGGTCCCAACCAAATCGATTCCGAATCGATTCCTTCACATTTTCATAGATCCGTTGATATAGCCGTTGCAAACGGCTATATACCCGTTAGAGAGCCGTTTAGAGCCATTTTTTCACCATTTTGACCCTATAACTTTGTATATATACCCCCATTTTCAATTACAAACATTACCCCACTTCTCTAACACTCAAACACACAAAATTTATCACAAAAAATCACATATGGAAGGAGGTTCTAGTTACAATAGCAATGCCAACTTTGTTGGTAGTGGTGATGATGATTTCTCGGTTGTGAAGATCCTAACAACAAAGAGAGACCCGACTTTGTTCGGTGTACACTATGATTTGGTTGAATTGAAGAACGGCCTCACAAAGGTGCGGTGTAGGTATTGTGGAACGTTTTTCCGGGGAGATGCCAACGCGGTGTTACGAAACCATATCAACTTATATTGCAAAACAAAGAAGAGTAACCCGGAGTTCGGATCAAACTCAACTTGGACCCGATGGAGGCATATGGAATTTCGATCCGGAGATGGTTCGGGAACAAAACTTTGTGATTCAAGAAGGCTTACCATTTGATCACTTTGACAACCCGCGCTTGACACGCTTGATTCAACAAACGCTTCAACCACGTTATCATCACGTAAGTCATACAACTCTTAGAAACGATTGTGTAAAAAGATGGAAGCAAGCAAAAAAACAATTAGTTTTGGGTTTTGAAAATTTAAATACCGAAGTCAACTTAACTACCGATGTTTGGTCGGACTACCGATGTTTGGTCGGCTCCGCATGGTTTACCCGATTCGTACCTTTGCGTTACCGCACATTGGGTTACTCCCGATACGTGGCAAATGATGAAACGAACCATAGCTTTTGAAAAGTTTGACTATCCGTATGACGGTGACAACTTGTTTTACATTTTGGATAGTGTTATTCAATATTTTAAACTTGAAGGAAAAATATTTTTAATCTCTTTTGATAACGCTTCGAACAACACAAGTGCGGTTCAAAAACTAAAACTAAAATACCAACCGATTTGTCAAGGTGTCTTTTTCCATACTCGTTGTGTCGCACATATCATTAACTTGGTTGTGCAAGACGGGTTAAACGTTGAAGGTATTAAAAATATAAAAGACGATTTTAGACAAATGCTAAAAGATGTTTTTCATAGTGGAAAGAAAATGTACACCGATTATCGTCGGTTTTGTCGTGATACGGGTTCGCTTTATTTGGGACCCAATTGGGATGTTCCAACTAGGTGGAACTCGACATGGAAAATGTTGGATTGTGCGGTTAGGCAAAAACCTTCTTTAGAAATGTTTCATGACCAACTTGCTCAAAACGGTCTCGTTGTAACATTTCCTACTTCGGGTTGGGAAACTATTAAAAAATTAACCGATTTGCTTGAAACTTTTAAAACCGCCACTACATATTTGTCGGGAGTTTACTATCCCACGAGTAACTTGGTACTTCACCAATTGTTTTATATGTGTGGTAAACTAAATGAGTTTGAGTTTGAAGGTGAGAATTTTGAAAATATGCTTGGTCCTATGAAAGAAAAGATTAAAAAATATTTTGAGGATTTGCCGGCTTGCTTCACTTGTGCCCTTGCTTTGAATCCTTTTTTCAATGCGTCCGGTGTTGAAGTTGTAATCGAGGATATCACAAATGCTTTGAACCTATATGAAAATAATGCTAATTTTGCCCAAATAACAAAAGACCGTTTTAACTCACATTTTCAAAACTTGTATGAAGTTTATTATCAAAAGTATGGAAATATAAGCAACATACATGAGGCAATGAGTTCGGCAATGGCTACTAGTTCAAAAACAAGCAAAAGCCGAAATCTTTTGAACACGTTAAGAAACGTGAGTAGTAAACGGGCCAAAAGTAGCACCCCGAGTAGTGAATTTGGGAGATACAAAGGGACCGATTTTCTTCAACTTCTAAACACCGATGAGTTTGAAAACTTTGATATTTTGGCTTGGTGGAAAGAAGAAGAAGAACAAGCGGACTTACGACAAGCAAAAGATCGAGCTACGGCGGCGGCGGCAATGGAATAAACTCGACCATAAGCGTTTAGTCGAGTTATCAACTTATCAATATCATAGTTTGTATTTCCTTTCAAAAACATCTATCTTTGTGTCGGTTTAAGTTTGAACAAGTTGGGATTGTAATGTTTAATCTTTGAATTCAATAAAAATGTGTTCTTTTTTAGTTTTGTATGAAGTTTAAAAAAAAATTTAAAAATGCGAACGAATTGGTAGGAATCGATTCTGGCCAGGAATCGATTTCAATTCGGAATCGAATCGATTCCAGCAATTCAGGAATTCATGCCAAGAATCGATTCTTGAATCGAATCGATTCGGTCAAGAATCAATTTTGACCAGAATTGATTTGGTCAGGAATCGATTCCTGAACCGAATCGATTCGTGTTTCGAAATGATTTTTGCACCTCTACACATGGTTATCTGAATACTTTTTTTAATCTTTTATCCTTATAATTATACTTATCCTTAAAGTATAAAGATTTGTTTTAAAGATCTTACCTTTTATTTTTTAACAATGAAGACCGGGTCATTCGGGATCACACTGACAAATAGACCACCCTTATGTTTGAACAGAGGCGAATCCAAGGAATTTTTTTCGTGGGGGTCAAAAAAATTTGGTATTTGGACCTTCTGTTATCTATCACTTGATTTCTGGACGAAGCAATACGGCCGACCTTCAGCCAGCCTCTACATCAACAACCTGCTTCCCTTTCCTAGTTGCGACGATGACCTGCTCCTCTTTCCTTAGCAGCGATGCCACCAACAAGGCCGAAGGTTTTAGGGATTCTGACTACAAGAGGTCGCAATCCCAGTGACAAAGAAGTATTCCGGGACCCATAAACGCAATTCCGACCTTCTTAGGTCACGTATTAGGTGTTCCCGGGTAAGGTCTCGATGGTTCATTCCACTTTTCTTGCTCAACCCCTTTTGTTAGGACCGAATTGCTCATGAATGTTTTGATCAGTAGCTTTGGTGGTGTTTTAGGTTTGTTTGTGATGTACACTGATTTGAGTTAGAAATCGCCCGCTTAAATCGCCACGACCCTTCACCTCCTCCCCCACCGTTACATTCACTCGTCGCACAACGAGAGACGGAGGTTAATCGCACAACAAGAGACGGAGTTGGAGATTGAAGAGGCGAAGACTAAAGTCGCCGCTAGTGCTGGTGGTGGTTCATCTCCGGCGACGCCTCCTGCTCCGCCTCTGTCGTCGGCTCCTGTTGTTGCTCCTCCAGTACTGGCAGCACCGATGGTAGCCGATGGACCGAGAAAGATTGTTTTCAAATCAATGTTGTGGTAATGGGGATAACTTAAGTCCAACTCATCAAACATAGGACATGTAGGCTGCCATGTTGAAAGCCACCTCATTAAAAATGAACGATGGTTAGTATACTTAACGACAGGATCACCAGAAAAAATTAGATAAATAGGTAGAACCATTAAAAAAACATAAACGTGGTTGGGATTATTGTAAGCCAATAGTCAATAGTGGGATTATTAAAATCCAATTTTTCTTGAATAAAATAACATAACTATATTAACACATCGAAACAGACTTTATATTTGAGGGAGAAGTTCAAATTAGAAGTTTGGTTTAGGTAAGAAGGATAAGAAAGATTTTCAGCCATTGGATCTTGATCTAATAAAAAAATGAAGGAGGGGTATTTTAGTCTTAGCCATTTGTTGACTTTTTACCCACTTCCCTTATTTTTTTAAAAACCTTCATAACTTTCACATACGACATTATTTTAAAAAAAAATTTACACCATAAGAATGAGCATTTTTTATCTTTAAAACGCGTATAGTGTTGCTATATAATAAACTAAAAAATTACTTTTTCGATTTTTGACACAATGTTCAGATCATTATGTCATTGTGTCAAAATGTTCAGATCATTGTGTCATTGTGCCAAAAGTATATATAGTGTTGCTATATATAAAATTAAGTACTCATTCGGTTTTTGATACCATGACACAATGATTTGAACATTTTAACACAATATGACATAATGATCTGAACATTTTTTACACGATATGACACAATGATCTGAACATTTTGACACAATGACACAATGATCTGAACATTTTGATACAATCGAAAGAGTAAAAAAAATTAATTTTATATATAACAACACTATATGCGTTTAAAAGATAAAAAACAATCGTTTTTATGGTGTAATTTTTTAAAAAAAAATAATGTCGTAACTAAGAGTTATGAAGGTTTAAAAATAGGAGGAATTTAAGAGAAAATCAAAAATGCACTTTCATCTATTGTTTTATTTAGTTTTTCTCTCTAATTATACCCAGGAAAATTTTGGACCATAGATCTTTATGTAATTAAATATCTAATGGCTATGCTTCTTATTCAAACTAAACTTTTCGTAATAACTCTACCCTTATATTTGATTCTCTTTTAAATAAAACAATTGATGGTCATAACAAAGTGAAAGAGTGGGTCATATGGCAAACCACTCTAAACAAACCATAATGCACCGGTCACCCATAACATAACCTAAACGCATTATCAATTTAATATTTAATAAATAAAAAATTAAAGCATATAAAACAAATTTAGAAGCGTCTAAATGGAGTTCAAATTGATAGGACACAGACAAACATATACTAGGATAATATTAATACAGTTTACTTTTATAAAACATTAAAACCATTTAGAAATATGAAAGAATCTTTCCCTCTTGATATCTTTTATGACCCTTTATATAAGAGATTGTGGGTGTGAGTCGTGTGAGTTAATTTGTATCGGGTTAAGTTAAGGGACTTTTTTAGTCGTGGGTTTCTAAGTTCATTTAAGGAAGGAAAAGATAAGAAAATTAAGGAAATATAAAAAACTTTGTTCATTTAAGGGAGGAAAAGATAAGAAAAGAAAGGAAATATAAAAAACTTTGTTTATTTAAGGAAGGAAAAGATAAGAAAATAAAGGAAATATAAAAAACTTTGTGTTCCAGAGTTTAATTAAAGGAAGGAAAGAGGAAGGAAATAAAAGTTGTGTGTTTCCAAGTTTCATTTAAGGAGGGATATGGAGGGAAATGTAGAGAAAACAAGACAAGTTTTTAAAGTTTTTCTTTCCTTTCGATTTGGAAGAAATGGAAGGAAATGAATCTCTTCCTTTCTTTTTTTCTTTTCCCTTCTTTTCTTTTATTTTCTTTTCCTTTCCTTTCCTTTTATTTTCTCTCCTTAAGTGAAGTCGGAAACACAGTGTGAGTGATAAATTGGTTGGGTCTCCACGCTCTATTATTTCTGGTGGAGGGGTGATCCATTTGTAGGGGTGTTCATGGTTAAGGACCGAACCAACCCAAACAAAAAACCAGTCTGGAAAACGAATAAGATGAAAAACGAAGATTGAGGACCGAACCTATTTTGCGCATTTTAGGTCCGTCTCAAGCCGGTCGGGGTCAATTCACCGGTTATCTCTGGTCAGCCCATGAGATGCCAATCTCTAGGGTGATCCATGGGACCTGGTGTGACAACACGAGAATTTTGGTCAACACCTAACTTTGACTTTCTGTATTTCATACCATTCACTTTACATTTAGACTTAAAGAGCGGTTGACCCGTCCGCGCGTTATGGCGGACTGACCCTTTTTATTCATAGCTTGTTGTATTGACAAATTTAAACCTAGTAATTGCATGAAATTTCAATTTTATGAGAGTTGCTACTGGAACATATTAGTTTTACAAATGGAATGCAGTGACATATTCTGAACTTTATTAGTTTTATTGTAGGATCTAGATTTAGGTTGTTACATTAGATTATATTAACATTTATGTTTCTTTTGTAATCTGTGAAATGTAGGTGACTTCTCACAAACTAGTGTGAAATGTATGGGGTTAAAAGTTGCGAGAAGTCCATAATGTGCGAAAAGACTGTCATGACTTTCCGCCCATTATGACTATAAATAGGCAAAGTCCATGTCAGTTTCTGTAATGAATGTAATAGATAGCGAAGCACTGTCCAATTGTAACTTCGAGTTAGGAGTGTTATAATTGCTATCTCAATCATTCAATACATTTGAGGGGTTTGCATCATCATTTATGTGATTCTTTTTGCTCGTATTCAATCATTTGTTGTTTCTATTTGTTCTTCACCGTTTTCGAGTGTTTTGAGCTTCGGTGAACTCAATTGTCATCAAACCGAATCCAATTGACAGAAAAAGATCGAGAATTTGGACCTACAAGTGGTGTCAGAGCCCTATGTGCTGATTCGATTGAATCCGAGACGTTTTAGATCGAACAATGAAAATTTCCATGCAATTTTCGCAAATTCACCAATCCTGATTCGTTTTTACTAGTTTATTTGTGTTTTAGTGATCATTTCTAAGCTAATCATCGTCATTCGCTATGTTTTTTTCAAGAATTTTGGATCGAATTCGGTTCAAACAGTGTTTGGCGCGAAAACAGTTATTCTGTTTAAATTGCAAAATCTCTGAGTTTTTTTGTGAAATCTCGTTAAAGCTCAGATTTTGTCCCCTTTGCAACAAATACTCATTTGAAACATCGCGTCTTAACTTTTCATTGAATATATACGTGATTTCTGGTTTATTGGTTTTATCGGTTTTCTTTGTGGGATTCACCCGATGGGTTAGATTATCACATCCTCTTCCCGTTAAAGAACTTTCATCCTGAAAATTGAGATCGGAGCCACGTAACCAAGAGTTTAAGATTCACAAGTTAAAAGTTGCAACCTCGTTGTAGAGAGTTAGGAATCACAGTTTAAATGTTTTACGCAAAAGTAAAGGAAAATTTTTCAAGTTCATACATCATCCCCTGCTTTAGGTTATTTCCTCCCAAAATTTAAGATTTATCTTCGATTATCGACGCACACTGCTTGAACATTAAACAATATAAAAAATCAAGAAAACTTTTTGATGAACTTTAGCTGTGGAACTAAAGGACAGACCTGCATAACACCAACAAGTGAAGATGAATGCACATCACCAAAGACATGAATTAAGACATTAGACATAGCCATAGCCCATGGTTTCAAGCACGGCTTAACCAAAATGAATAACATAGGAAGTGATCATGCTAAGAAATCTTCTGATAGTTATAAAGATGGAGGGTTGCTGGTTGAGGCGAGTTCTGAGAAGTAAATGGGTCAATTGGGAACTTAAAGGGTAGATGGTTGTGAATTATAATAGGATTCCCGAGTATTATTATGTGTCATACTAATAACGAGGCATTTTTAACCTAATACAATATACTCCGTTAGCAATCCATCTGAAAAGCCTCCTTTTGCTTTAAGGATTACTTGCACACTTACGAACGTATACAACATGTAGCCTTAATCGAAGACAAATTGAAATATGAAACCAAGATATACGAGAACCTTCAAACATATTGAAATATGAAACCGAGATATAAAACCCCAATACCTCATGATGAAGCTCAATTTGATGAGTAGAAGTGTAGAACTAGTTCTACACCGATTTCAACTAGATCCTAGTGGGTCTGGTATTTCTGGCCACCTAATCAAATTAACAACCAAACCACTTTCAAATGAAACCGATTTCCAACAACTTTGACCGAACCGGCTCGATTTATAATTAAATAGATTTTGTACGACTCTCGTTTAACATATAACGAAATTAATTTACCTTAAAAATAAATTAAAAAAATTTCGTAATTTACCCATTTTTCTATTAGATGCCGTGCTGATTTCCTTCTCATCATAAAGCGCGTCCCATAAGACTCGCCTCATTGTCCCTTCCAAATCCAAACTCTCTTCTCTCCAACCAAGTGTACTGAAACGTGAAAACCCACACAAAAATCCATCACAAACTAACAAAAAGAAGCAATTCATCAAAATCCACATCCAAATCTTCTCGGCCACAAAATTGTCTTCTGCTATATTCAATTTATCTCAATTCTTCTCTCTCTTATCCACTACTCCTCAGATCTGTTTTTCATTATATCTCACTAAACCGTTCTACTCTATCCTTCGTGAAGAAGTGATTTACGAGAAATTAAACTCGTGATTCGTACCGGAATTTTCGGTTTGCGAAATGGAAGACGGCGGCGGAGGGCGGAGCCGGCGGTACGAGTTCCGTGACGAAACTACCGCCTCGTCTGCCGGATTAACCCTAGGCGGAATCCTTTCGATCAAACAAACGCCGCCGTATCGCATCCAGGATCGGACGCTTCTAGATCTTATCCGTGACGATCAGACTTACGGAAGGGAATCGAAGAACGCGTGGAAGGTGTTCAGGGAGAAACTCCGGCTGAGACTCCTCCGTTCCGCCTGTACGACCGCCGTACCTACTCTCGCCTCTCACGTGCACATCGCCGCCGCCGGAAACCGTACGGATACGACTCGGTTGATTTCGCCGCCGGTGGATAACACTAGTAGCGTACCGGACACGCAAACTGAGAATGTAGAAACAGAGCTGCCGGAGGAGGAACAAACCTTGACGGAGGAAGGTGGCGGTGACGGAGGAGAACCGGCGGCGGTAAGGATGTCGTTAATGTCTCTGCTGGAAGTTGAGGGATCTGCTTATTTGGCTGGTGAAGACGATGAAGACGATGAAGAAAAGGAGGAGGCGGCGGCGGCGATAGAAGTAAGCGGTTGCGACGGTGGTGGTGGCGGTGGCGGAGGAGGGTACAGGTATAACTACTGCTGCGTGTGCATGGTAAGGCATAAGGGCGCAGCGTTTATCCCCTGTGGTCACACCTTTTGCAGACTCTGTTCAAGGGAGCTGTTTGTTAAAAGAGCCAGTTGTCCGTTGTGTAATAACTTCATTGTCGAAATTCTTGATATTTTTTAGTTTCAAATATCAATAAAAAAAATTCAATTTCCGGTAAGATTTTTATTCATTTCATTTTTTACCCCTTTATTCATAAAAATAAAGACTAAACATCCTACATGAATTACATGGATTGATTGATGGACTGAACATGGGCGGATCCAGAACAAAATTTTAGGGGTCGCGGTCAAAATTTTTTTTAACCATAACTTGTATTGCAAAACAAAAATTTTATCGATAATTTATACAATTTAAAGTTAAATACGTACCTAAAAGATGTTTCCTCTTCGGTTTTTAAACGCTTGGAATCGAGCCATCACATCTTCCTCTTTTACTTTAAGAAAACTTTCTTTTTCCACCGCACAAAGTAGAGCGTTGTTCAAATACTCCTCACCCATTCGATTACGTAAATCCGTCTTGATAAGCTTCATCTTTGAAAAGCATCTTTCAACTGTTGCCGTTGCAACCGGTAAAACCAGTGCCAACTTTAATACCCGATAAACCAAATGAAATGTCTTATGGGTTCCGGTTTCCACCATTGCACGAGCAAGATCAGTCATTCCACCCAAATTTTTAAATTTATCATCTTCCTTAACGGTGTGATAAAATACCGTAAGATCTCCCAAAAGACAACCTCTTTCACTGTTGCTAAAATCATTCGGATACATCTCTGAAAATGTCACTATCTTAGATGTATCGAACTTAGAAAAGGATTCACAAGGATTTAAACCCGACATATTTTCTATCAAAGTAGTTGAAACCTCATTGAATCTATTTCCAAATTCGGAAATTTGCATATCCAACACCGTATTAAAAACTTCCACTTCAAAATGATGTCGATTGGTAAGGACATTCTTTCGGTTTCTTTGATTGCCATAATTTCCCGTCATATCTAGCATCTCAATCTTGTGTTCTTCACAAAAAGATGTGACTTTTGCTAACATATCACCAAAGCCCTTTTGTCTAAGATCATTCAACGCTAGTTTTGTCCCGTTTATCAACTTAGCCGCTTGTAACAAGTCTTGATCCTCTTGTTGAAGATGGTTTGATAGACTATTTGTGAGACCTAAGACTTTATCCAACAAGTGCATATAAAAAACAAATTCAACCTTCTTAAGATAAGATAATATACCTTTTGCATTAGTGCGTTGTTGAGAGGTTTCTCCATCTTTTTTAATATAAGCAAGTACTTCAACAACTTGAGGAAATAATTTCATTAAACTTGTGATAGTATTATGATGAGAACCCCATCGTGTATCCCCAGCTCGTGCAAGCGAAACCTCTTGGTTTAATCCCTTTCCCGTCTTAATTTCACCTTCAAGTATTGCTTTTTCCACACGGCCATTTGTTCCTTTAAAGACACATCACTAGATTCATCCGCTAACAACCCAAACACATCGTCTTTAAACTCTTCACAAATCATTTTAGTTACCTCTTTCGCAAAGCAATCAATAATCTGTTTTTGGATTGATGGGGATGTCATCTTGTTATTTTTCTTTGCATTTCCTAAGGTGTACTTACCAAAATCCGGGTTATTATCACTAATCAACTTTAAAAGTTCAAGAAAGATGCCCTTATTACGAGAATCTTCCGACTCATCATGTCCTCGGAATGGTAATGAGTTTTGTAAGCAAAATCTAACACAACGAACAGAAGCCATTAATCGAAACCGATTAGCAATCACTTCTTCCTCAGTATACTTAGTGACTTTCGCTTCATATGATCCCTTTTGATTATATAGATTGGAGCATTTTTGAGCCGCCTTATTGTGAGCACTATTGACTAATCCAACATGGTTTTGTAATACACCCGATTTATTCCAATTATCAAACCCTCCATTTACAAAAGTATCTCTCCCACCTTGATTACCAACACTTTCACTAAACAAATAACAACATAGGCAATATGCTTTCTCCACTTTCGGGCTATATTCTAACCAATCAAATTTATCAAACCATTTAACATTAAAACGTCTCCGACCACCAGAATAATCTTTCCATTTAAAATCATGACTTCTTGGTTGATAAGCCTTTTTCACAATATATGCCCTTCTTATGTCATCAATTTGATTCGGGTCATAACTAACAATAGGCGGTCTATCCGCGGGATCCGAGGGAAGAGCATCCAAATCAATAGTCTTTCGTGTTGAAGTTTCTTGATTAATATTAACATCATCTTGCATCAAATTAGTCTCCACATTTAAACTTGGTTTTTTACTAGTTTGAGTAGTTTCATCATTTGCCGGGACTTTTCTTTTAAACAAATTGCTAATTAAAACTTGTTTAGGCTTTGGTTTCATCTTTCAAGCAATTATAACACAAACCCTAGAAAATAATTCAAGAGAACAACACAAATTTTTGATTTAGTGATTCAAAACACATCCTAAATGCTATTTTCTAACACAATTAACAATTAAACACATAACATTTGTTCTAAATAACTAATTTATTAAACCCTAAAACAAGAAAAAAAAGAAAAAAATTGAAGAAAATGGGCAGATTTCGGCTTACCTGTGGGGCAGATTCCGATTTCCGGCGCCGGTGAAGGAAGTTCCGGCAGCGAAGACGATTCCGGCAGGTGGCGGTGGGCCCTGGTCGCCGGTCGGATTCCGGGAGACAGCCGACAGGGGGGGGGGGGGGGACGGGGTCAGGGTCTTCGGATGGAAATTGGGATGGAGACAAAATTTTGGAAAGTGGGTTTGGGAATTGGGATCCACGTTCTTTTGTTTGATTTTTTTTTTTAACTTTTAATTAAATAATATAATTACATATTACCCCCTTATACTTATATGTTTCTTATTTAAACTGCACAAATTTAATAATAGCTCGGTTTTAGGTTATTAACGGGCGTTTTCATTATATTTTCGTATCGAGATTCAAATAAAACTCATAAAAACTATGGAGAGGTAGTGTTATATATTTCCAGGGGTCGCGAAAATTTCGTTTCAGGGGTCGCGAAAAACCGAAAATTTAAAAAAAAAAAATTTAGAACGTCGGGGTAAAAGTTCAGGGGCAGCGGGCGCTACCCCTGGACTATAGGTAAGTCCGCCCCTGGGACTGAATATAATAGGATTTTTTTTATTTTAAATAAATAAAATTTGAGAAATATGATTAATAAAAAAAATTTAATATTGTCTTCAAGTAAAAAAAAGATGTAGAAAAGCATAGACTGTGATCGATAGTGATAGGTTGGTGTGGTGTAATTAGTAAACTGCATGCTGGTTTCATGAAAAGAAAGCACAGAGTGGGACTGGGCCCTTGTGGACACAAGTTTTGTTCATTACTACTTTTCAAGAATCATAATTCGGTGATAAAGAACCAGAACTATTGTTTCACTTAAAAAAAAATATTGTCGAGTTTATTAAATAAATCATAATATTCTTTTTATTAAGGACAACATAATATTTAGTGGTCAGTCTATCAAAACAAAGTTAGCTGGTAAAAAGAGAATGTAAGATGCAAATATATATGTGCGCGTGAAACAGTTAGTAGCGCAACATATTAGGCTGCTTTTGGAAACTTTTTAATATTAATCCTATAGTCGAATAACCACTTTGAAATAGAAAAATTAGTTTGACCTTTTCAATTCCATAGAGAAACAAAAAGAGTAATTTAACTCAACCGGCGTGACAATTAAAAATCAAACCAGTGTCCAAATATTCCTTTTACTAACTTCTTATAATAATTTATTATCTTAATATATTCAATTTTTAAAAGGCATCCTCATCGTTACGACTATTATTGTCCTTTTAAAAGGTCATCAGCTGTGTTCCAAATGATTACCTGGAAACCAAAATCAATCAATCAATTAGTTTATATAAAATATTAGTATTAGTATTTTTAAACACGCTAATTTAGTGTTTACATACTCTCTAATTTATTCTTAATGTATTTTTTAACTTGTACTGCATTTAACATAAAACTAGAATCCCAAATCACTTATAAAAGAATAATATAACGCACACTAGTTTACAATACATTAGTAAAAGTGACGATTTTAGTTGGTTTATGAAGAGAATAGATACCAAGTCTATCTTTATCAGGTCTTCCACGGGTCGGTTCAGGCCCACACTCTGTTTCTTCGGTGGGTCAAACTGGATCCGCACGAATCTTGGATTCTCAGTTAAGCAGTCATACTGAATAGGTAGCATCCGGATTTTGTGGCTAATCGGCCAATTAGACTCTAGCATGAATTAGGAATGGTTCATACTCCAAGGTACACGCATACGTGTCCCCACGCGTTAATGTCATCCTGACGAGACTAAACCCTAATTCTCATGCATCTATATTGGGGTGCTTTTTCTCTTTTTGCTCTCATACTCTCTAAATCCTAATCACATACACTCGTCTTCTACGTTCGAGTTACCGATTCTCATGCCGGATGGTTGTTAGAGGGTTGTTACAGGGATCATTTTCCCCCTGTGACGCCTTAACGCGTTGTTACATGTGCTAGTATCGTCCTAGTTCGTTGCTACAATACTCACCCAAGATTCCTCAATCTCAGACGACGATGGTCCGAATAACACATTAGAAGTTCGATTCGATTGGTCCGACTCGATCAACTTTGATTTCTACAATTTACAGGTAACTAGTTACCGTATATTGAATTATTGATCTACATACAAAGTTTAAATCTTTAGTAATGGTACTTTCTATTAATTGGGCCATGTGGCCGTCACCGAATTTTTTTTTATTGTGTTTGCTTTATATAAACGTATCTAAACGCAATATAATTAGTGTGACATTATTACTGGCATAGCGGGTAACATAAAAGTAACTTACTTTGATTACAACTCGTTGGACTTGTCCCTTTTGTATTGAATGCCATAAAAGATTGGACTATGTGACACTATGTTTTATCCCACCAAATATGGGGACTTGCCTGGTTGATTACCTATATGGCTATATCTTTGTAATGCCATTATGTGCTTTTATGATCCATCCACTCATCCATCAAAGAGACAAGTGTAGTGCCATCAAAGTTTAAATCAACCCTTTTGACCATTTTTCTTTTTACCTTTGGAGTATCAAGCAAACAGAGAATACTAAAACAAATGAGATTCAAAAAGATGGTCCTAACCCAACCCACACTCTTTGTAAACTGGCCAAAACCATGCTTTCGCTATAAAGAGGGTCTGAGCTTTCTTAACCAATCTCAACTCAGTGTATGTAAACTGAGCCACTGAAGACTAACGGTCCTAACCAGGCTCAAGACTAATGGGGGTTCGGCCTTGATCAAGACCAGGTCCTAACTATGTTTTCACTTTAACCGGTCGCAACTAAACGTGACCATCACGTCCAGACTTAGGGGAGCAGGGGCAATTGAGATTGATGTACATATCTTTACCATGCATTTCTACAAAAGAGGCTATTTCCACATGACATGAATATACCACAAAAATATCATCATACATATACAAAAGAATTTTGATTGTATTTTCTAAATGTAAAAAGATTAACATAGGAATCTGCCAACTAAAACCACTTCATGAAGATACAATTACAAACACTTTGCAAAATCTGATAACTTACTTATGGATTCCAAAAGGCTTATCTTTAACTTCTACAGTTTTTTTTTCCCCCTCATTTTTTGGGTGAAATTACTCAAAAAAAAAAAAGAGAAGATTTAAGTTAAAAGGACTCAAAAAGTCAGAAGAACCTACAGAATCATCCTTTGGTTCTCATAATTGTAATGCTGCCTTTTCCTCCTTCAGTACGAATCTTGGTTTTACCAACAACGGGTTTGCCTGAAAAGGCGGAAGTATGGTACGATTTTGTGGCATTTTCGTTAGTTTTCTTTGATTTTGATGGAAGTGGAGTTAGTATCTTCCTGTTTATATCTTTTATAGTAACAGCTCCTTGCATACCACATGGTTTTACAAAGGCAAATGGAAGCACAACCGATGAAGTTATTTCAGTTGGTGTCTTGATAACCGACTTTTTTCCTGAACATTACATGAAGGCAAGATTAATCATGGGTTCTGGTGAAAACAGGCCGAAATAGGTTTTGGTGAAAACAGGCCAAAATGGGTTCACGTGAAAGCATGTCAAAATGGGTTCATGTAAAAACAGATCAATTTGGTTCGGGTGAAAACAAGTATTTTTCACCACATGTCAAAACTGGTTGGTTTGGGTTGGGTTGGGTTGGGTTGGCTAACCGACAAGTTGTGGATTTTACGTATAACTAATGTACTAATCAATATTTGAGTTACTATATAATTTATTTGATTGAATCGATTTAGGAGGTTGAAAAACTTGAGAGAACACTTTAATTGACTTTAAAGTTAAAACTCTTGACCCATTTCATTATAGCTACATCATTAATTTGCCCCTTGTGACCTGTTGGAATTAACAAGATAACCCAAATCAACTGATTTTCAAGTAAACTAGTTGAAACTGCCAAATATAACTAAAAGGGCTGGTACTAAATTTCATCTATCACAAATGGTATTTATTTGAAGTGTTCAACAAAAGGGAAATGAAAAAAAAAAATTGACGAATAAAACAAACCTTTAAAGACGATATTTTTACGCGTAGGAGTGGGGAGCTTTTGATCATTACCACATCCACTCTCAGGTTCAGAGTTGTTTGACTCTATAGTAAGGTTATTATATAATAAGAGAGAATAAAAGCTAAATGGAAATTATGAATATAGTAGAACTGTTTGTGTACCGGTAAGATCAATCGGAACAGCAGTGCATCCAGATGGATTCCTGTTTTTGACATATTGGTAATCAAGTTAATATTTACGGTAGTTAAGTTAATGAATTACCATGAAGTTGAAAGAAACATACAAATCATCAACGTTTGAATGCATTTCGGTATCATTTATTAGACAATCGGCTAGCCACCCGTCTGAAGACTGATCTAGATCCCCATCACCAGATCCAGATGTATCATCTGGGAAACAATGAATTAATTCCTCACAATTAATACAATGATTTCCTTAAAGATTTAAAATATGATAGATATGACGTACAATTGTGGAAAAGAAACAATTATGGTGTTTTTATGTGTAATGGGAAGTGATTTTGTTATCAAATCATTAGGGAATCAGTTGTAAATTGTAATAAATGAACATGGAATATTGGTGTTTGGATGTACCTACATTGTTTCAAGTTGTAATATTTAAGAAAATAATAGATGCATGGTGAAAAAGAACAATTTTGTGAGAAATGTGAGTAGAAACTCTCAAATTAGGTTCCAAGAACCTGATTGTTGAGACTTCAAATAGCATTAATCCGATAATCAGTTACAAAACACAAATTTAAAAAAAAAAAAAAAAAAACCCATTCTCCTGGTAAAATGTCATTTATTAGGTTATTATATAGGGCCAAACCTGTGAATCCAGCAACCCACTGAGTCATATCAGATAAGGCTTCATCCATTGTTGCCTCCCACTCCTGCTCATTAGCACATAGGGTGGTTAAGCATCATCACACAGAAAAACATTCTACAATAGTACACCCATCGGGTCCCACAAAAAGAAAAATGAAATTAAAAGACGCAAAGGTAATAAAAATACCCCAAAAGGACAACCCAATTCACATTATCTCTTCATATTGTAAATGCAAGCAGAAATCAGTAATGCATATGCAAACTAATAAAACCCTCATTATGTCTTCATATTGTAACTACTCATTTATTGCAACAAGGATATACCAAAAGGAACATAAATTTATTTCACCTGACTAAACTAATAATTTGAAAAGAACTTAACTAACCTTTGATTTCAGATATACAGATGAGAAGTTCTCCTCACAAAGAGGCATAATAGGTGTACCCAAAACTTCATTATTAAAGTGCAGCATTCGACGTCTTTTTGCTTGTGAATAGGTTTCTCTACATGGCTCCGTTCCCTTGTTTATGTTTTCTGCAATTTGATTCTTTGTATTAATGTCATAGATTCATACCTACGGTAGAACAAAAATGGATACTGTTTCTTTTAGGAAATATAAATTACCATTGTAGTTAACTTGATAATCCATATCCTCAAAGGACTTTGCTGGAGTAGTTTCATCAAACACGCAAGAAAGATCATCTTGATTCTCGTTGACATTGTTCCATAGGCTATTAGAAGCATCGGCTTACAGCCATTTTAACAGGATAAAATTATAAAATGTCATATGTGCTTGCCACAATCCGATAGTGCTAATCTTATATAAATTTATCATGTTAATGAGAGATAAAGAATTGCATGTTGAAGCTTACTTGTTTGCAAACCATAATCTTCACCACGCCAATCCCACATTTCAGTGCTGAAAATGAACAAGAGAGAAAGAAACCATGAACAAACATTTCATTTCAATTTTGTTAAAACACACTCTTCAAATAACCATCATAGTAACGAGATGTTTGGCATTACTTTTTGAAAGTGATTATCATATTATTTCACTTTCAAGCAGTGTTGTAAAACGCGGAATTAATCGGCGCCTAGGCGGCGCCTAGGCGCTAGTCGGAACTTTTCCGTGGAATTTCCGGCTAGCCGGAGCAT
The DNA here is from genome assembly GCA_039602395.1 of Deinandra increscens subsp. villosa. Lineage (NCBI taxonomy): Eukaryota > Viridiplantae > Streptophyta > Magnoliopsida > Asterales > Asteraceae > Deinandra > Deinandra increscens. Next base: position 1,207,071 of record JBCNJP010000013.1, read on the forward strand.
TAATCGGTTTTGGAAAAAAACGGTAAAACGGGGTACTAGTCGGTCAAGGCGGTGGCTAGGCGGTGTCAAGTTTCAGCCGGATTTACGTATTCCGGCGGCCGGTGATGTCATTCCCGCCGGAAATCAGGAAGAATGAAGGAAGAAGGAACAGAGGAAGAAGAAACCAGAGGTGGAGAGGCGCCGATCTGTTTTTTTTATCTTTTAGGGTTTTCTTAAGTTTAGGTCCTTTAACATTTAGCCCCTCTATCTTTTATTAGTTTACAAATTATCCCTTAACTTATTAACTTTTACTATAAAACTATAAAACTAGTTTAATATTTTAATATTTAAACCCTATCTATCTTTACTAGTTTAAATTTGGTCCTTATACTTATAAATTTATATAGAAAAAGTATAAAAATAACATTATACATATATATTTATAAATATTACATATAAAAATCACAAATCGATTAATCCCGATTAATCCCGATTAATCCCGATTAAATGCTAGGCGGTACTCGACCGCCTAGCTACCGCCTAGCGCTTTCTACAACACTGCTTTCAAGTAGTAGAACAGTTTCCAGTGTAAATGTATAATCATACTGATTCAGATTATCTGGTTACTTAGGGTGAAATTAGCTTTGGGTAAGCAATTCAAGGGTAGTTGCAACAAACTGATTCTGATAATCAGATTATTTAAGGGTCAATTTACATGTAAATTCTTGAGTAATCAGAAACTACCAAACACTCAAACAACTATTTATCTAATTATCACATCTTCAAAAAGCAAAAACACATGCAATCACTTTCTCATGCTGTCTGTTTGGTTACTACCGGTTATCGAACTCCATTTGCTACACATGACATAATCACTTTCAAAAAATAGCGCCAAATACGGATTCCCAAATTAGGCTTATTAAATATACACACGGTCACACCCCCAAACTTGATAAATGGCGGCAAACTTAAGATTTGGCCCAAAAAATCAACCTCCCAAGCTAATCTAGCACGTTAGACTCCAGCGCAATCTAAGTATGATCTCTTAGTTAGCAAATCTAAATTCATAAAAACAAGCAAAATCCAACTCGAAAATCCTTCATCTCATTGCCCTAAACGCCTAGAGAAGTCAAGATTAATCAAGCAAAATCCAAGTCCCAGATCCTTCATTTCAATGCCCTAGGAACCACAAAATTGGCATAATCCCCTAAACCGAAACACACTGTGCCTACACATTGGATACAGCTAGTAAAATCCCTAAGTTTGCAAGCAAAACTCATGTGTTCAAGTAAAATCAAAGTCCCAAATACTTCCTTTCGATTCACTAAACACCACAAAATCAGCATAATCTATCTGCATTTTCCATATAACACATGTAAAATTAAGAAGAATCCAGGCTGCAAAATCCTCCACTACTGGAATAAAAGCCCTAAGTTAGCAAACAAAATTCACGACCAGAAACTACCGGAGTAAAATCCCTAAGTTAGCAAGCATAGTTCATAAAATCCTCCATTTCAGTGCCCTAAATACCATGATCTACCTGCATTTTTCTCAAAAACACAAAGGATCCCTAGAAACTCACAAACAAACTGCATCTGAAACATAAATCAAACAACAAATACACCACAACAAACAGAACAGCATTAGCACCTATTATCTTTATCGTTGTAGTTCATTTTACTGAATGATCAAATCTGCAGGAAACTGAAGGGAGATCAAGTGAAGCATATAACTGTTCTTCCTTCCTCTGGTGATGTGGATATGGTCCAAAGAAGCACAAGCAGTTAAAAATAGCGTGATGAAGAAGAATAAGAATAGAAGTTGTGGGAATATGTGTCATGGAGGTGGAAACCGCAGGAAATCGCACCTTTTTCTGATAGTGTTTTTTTTTTTTATATGGAGCTAGTTTAGAGCGGTTTGCAAAACGAACCGGTAAGCCATCGGCTTGGTTTCGGTTTAGATTTTAAAACCGGTTTTAAAAATTAGGAAAAATAATGGAAACTAATGTGATTTTATAACATGTTATATTTTACAAAATAACACTGAAGAGCAAGCTTGTATAGATCGTTTGGCGGTTGACTAGGGTTAAAGTTAATCGGAAACTCTAAATTTTTATAAAAAATAAATATATACATGTATATATATTATCAATATACTAATATAATAAGTAAATAATCTTACAAAAGTTATAATCTGGTACCTAAATAAATATTTAAGTCATAAACTATCATAGTACAAGTTCAATACGTTTAATAATCTTAAAAAACAAACACACATTTTTAAATTGATAGATATAAAATATTATTATTTTATAAAATGATATCCTATGGTAATGTTCACCATACGTTTTAATTTTTTTAGTAAATAAAATATAGGCAAGATTGTATTCAAATAATCTCAATCTTAATCAATTGACCGGTATTAATCCCAATAACGAAATGTTTACTACGAGCCCAACTTTTAACTAATTTTCCTACATCAATCCTTGACTAACGGAATTTTTTTTTTATAAAACATTGGATTTAAATAATCCCAAGGTTCATCAAGTAGCCGGCAATAATCCCAAGTTTCACCAGTTGACCGATAATAATCTCAAGTATAAAAACTAACGTCGTTAAGTTTCTGTTATTCAGATATCGTTGTAGGAAAATATGTTAAAAAAGTGGCCTTGGTAGTAAACATTTCGTTACTTAGGATTAATGTCGACCAATCGATGAAACTTGTGATTATTTAAATCCAATTTGCCTAAAATATAAACTAAAACTTAAAACATGGATCTTGGATCATGCATCGTATATTTTTAAGATTTCTTTTTTTTTAATCGGGGATTAACCGCGTTGACCGCCATGGACCCTCCAACCCTTAATCGTAGTCACTTGGGGACTATAAAGCGATTAATCGAGATTTTTACAACGCTGGTGAAGAGACATGAAATTGGATCCATTTTGGATTTTTCCTACGATATCCTTGTCGCTGGGTTGAGACTGCACCACCAGAAGTGTTTATGCCTTTATGGTGTTTTGTGGCAAACTTTTTATTTAGAATGTTACCAACATGGATGTCCAACGTTTCCACAAATAGTCCTATTTAGCATGTCACATTAGCTTTTTACTCATCCTTTTAAATTCTTTCTACAAACAGATTTTAGCACCAACACTACACTTCCCACAAAGACACTTTAATTTCCACACCATAATTTCTTTACTAATTTTATTTATGAAACTTTGAATTATAATTAGATATTCAATATCAAGTATAACGGATATTTTTGTAAAAACGGCTACCTTTTTATAATTTTTTATAATTTAAATATTTAAATAAATGAATATAAAATTTAACGGCTAGTTTAGAAAAATGGCTACTTTTTTTTAGTTGAAATAACAAATACACAATTAATTAATCAAAACAAAACAACAAATACATATTAAAAAATACAACAAAATGCATAATTAAACTTAACTAAACTAATCGTGTGAAGGTGGTGGTATTTTGTATCTTTGTCTAATCTTCTCGCACATAAGTTCATGTATGGCTAGTGCGTAAGGATCCATATTCCTTGTGTCCACCGTAAGCAGCCTCTTCTGTTCCATGATGAATCTTTATTGTTCCGAGTTCAAGAATTGTGACATTTTGTTTTCAAAACTCTCCATTTTCTGTCTTCTCGACCGATTCGTCTCCGCTAGATCCTTAACTAGCACAGCCTTATATTCATCATACATGGATGATGATTATGAGCTTTTACCCTTTGCCCTTGCCTTTGCTTTAGCCTCGTCCCTTCTCCCATTGCTTGCAAATAAAGGCCAAGGCCTCCTTGTTCGAACCCTACATTGGGAGTCCCAAAAGTTCTAACCAAATCATACGCTCATCCGGTAGAAAAGTGGCTGAAGCTAGAAGAAACCTTGTAAATATACGTTTCGTGCACTCATTAGCTTGAAACTTAGTACATTGATCCACCATAGCAAAGTCAATTGCCACCCAATGACCTCCCACGTATCTAATGTTCAAAGCCTCATCCGGTATCTTCAAAGGTTCTGTCACAAGTGAGGGATCTGACTCAATAACTGGTAAGGTTGTCTTCTCCATATAAACATCCTTATTCGGATAAACCCTAGGTTGTGACACTTTTTGTGGAACTTTTGAATGAACATTTGAATATCTAGCCGCATCCGCAAAAGCGTGATACATTCCAAACCACATTAAACATAGATTCTCTAACATCACATCGATATCATGCACTTTCTTAAACCTAACAAAAGCAATTAAATTGATGCCCATCCCTTGAAAGGTGTTTCGCAATATACACAATTGTTACCCTACCACTTCTCTCACACCTTTTCCAAAGATCCGAAGCAGTCAAGGAAGAATTAAGATTACAGATGTAAAATGAAGTTGAAACTGAACGAAGATCCTAATGATTTTGGTTAAAACAAGGAACGAAACGATTCCGTACCATATTAGAGTGAGCCTTCTGATCAGAAAAATTAGACTTCCGATTCTGTCATTGACCATAGTTATTCGTTGTCGTCATGCCGCCTTGATCCGGCGAAACCCTAGCCTTAGTCGCCCATGAAGTCTCCATGTGTATTCACGATCCTTCTTTTTGACACAGTTTTTTTTTAAATATTGAAATGTTTTATTTTATTTGGACTTTGTATAATGTGACAACGATAAGAGCTATATATGTCGCAGTATGGGCCCAAAATTTTTAGTTCACGTTGGATCTCCAAAACGGTTGAGCCGTCACTATATCAATTAATCTACAATTAAAAACAAGTAGGCCCAAAATTAATATTATAAGTTTTTTCGGCATAAAAATTTATAGCCCAAGTAGACAAAATTCGGAAAATCCGAATCCAAATTGTAAACCAAAAACTGCAAAACCAAAAAAAATTGAATCCGAATAAATTTAAAAACCGTAAAAACCGAAGTTCTGAATTCTATTTTAACCAAAAACTGAACCATGTGTACCCTAAATCTTCTTATTCTAATAAACAATTACATTTGAGGACACATGTTATCACTAGAATCATTCTCATCATAATTTTCCCGCCTCCTTCTCCTATTAAATATCAATTCTCTCACTTATTAAATGCTAAGAATTATAAATAATTTAATATTAAAATCTAAATTTTCTTATTTCAATAATTTATCATAACTTATTAATTGATAATAAGATTCACTACTAACAACTTATGAAATTGGATTTTATATTTGTTGTTATAATTTGGTCATTGTTTGAACTTAGATTTGGCATGGAGATAATATAAAATAATTATCTTATATATAGCATGGAAGTTTAATATTAATGTTATTTGGAGTAAGGTTTTTATTTTCATGAAATATTTTGAATTACTGAGTTCTTCTTTTTCTCTTATGTGTTTTTTGTCAGTTTGTGTATTATTTCTTGTCAAATGTATTATTTTGTGTCATTCACCGCCTTTGTTGTTTTGTATAATATATCATACCTAACAATGAAATTTAATTTCTTTCCATAGAATTGACCAATTTACTATTTCTCATGTCATATATTACGTGAATAGTATGTTTGATCGAATATGTAAATGACATGTTATTTAAATGTGCATCCAAATCATATATATATTTTTAACAAATATGTGAATTGTTGAATTTATTTTATTTAGATGTGCATCCAAATCATATATATATATATTTTTAACAAATAGTATGCTTTTAATACAGTTGCAAATAGCCACTACGACCAACAAACTAAAAGAGGGAGCCTCCAATCTGACATCACAACCACCTCTGCAACTTTTATTTAATGTTAAGGGTTCCTTTCTCAACCCTAAAATATAAAAGATAAAAACTCAATAATTTTGTTTTTGTTTTTTTTTTTTCTTAGTTTTATGTCTGATTTTATAGTATTTTATGTTCAAACATAAAAAAAAAGTACAAAAATATAAAATATCATATATGACAAGGTTCACGAAAAGTAGATACGGTGATAAAAAAAATTAAATATAAGAAAAGAGCACATGGAAAATACATATATTTTTACATTCTATAACAATATAAGTTGACATAAAATAGGAATATAACACAGGATAACTTCATGCATTTCATAAAAAGTTATCTTAGTATCATCTATTCTAATAAACGAAAAGATTTTCAGGTGAGGTGTCATCACCACAACCCCCTTAAAGTCACCGCAATGCCTTAAGTTTCACCAATTAAGGGCAAAAATAAAATCCTTCACAATCAGTTTTATAAAACACGCGGATCCTCAGGCTTGATCCTTATAACCCGATTACTATACCCGGTCGATCATAGACTCAACAAATACCTAAAACCCTAATCGCCGATCTTCAACTCAGTTGGCGCTGCATCTTACCCAATTTTCTACCATCTTCTTCATCGCTCGCTGACTAACCAGAGCAAAATCTTCAGTCCATCATCGATACATTCAGGTATGTATCCGTTCACCTTTGATCATCATCCAATCATTCACTGTATGTATTTACGATTCTTCTTTAAACTTCAAACACTAATTCCTTTTCTAGATTTAGGTTCATAATAGTTTTTGTTATCCAATCGATGATTATCACTTCAAGTATTAGTTACCAAATTCGCTAAGATACTCGCGGATTTCGAATTGGTACGTTTTGTACCAAATCGAATTCGTTAGCCATAAGAAACGGGATTTATTGTCTAATATATATGACTCGAAGTATTATCAGTAGGATTAGACACGTGTAGATACAGTTAATCAAATTGTCTAATACTTTTTCATCTTCAAGTATTAGTTATCACTGCGATTTCATGTTTTGATTCCGAGATTATTATAATCATTTACAGTTAATCAAGAATACGAAGGTCAAGGAATACGAAGCTTTAAGGGACAACTTCAGTGACATTGGCTGCTTAGCTTTAAGGGACAACTTCAGTGACATTGGCTGCTTTGGTTTTGGTATTCGGGAATACATTGATCTTAGTATCAAGTAAGTTGGTTTTATATGTGTCCTGCTTAGTTGATTGAATATGTACACATTCCATGTTAAACGATTATATGTTCTTTTACCGTGATGTTTAATGCATTTGGGGTTTCTTCCTCTTTACCGTTGTTTGATTTAGATATGTTTGGATCTGCATTTTTAAAGTGTCAGATTCATGTTTGGATCTGCATTTTTTTGTTGTTTAGTATTGTTATTTGATTTTATCATTACTACCATAACATTATTTATTCAGTATATGAGGTTAATTGGTTAACATCCCTCTGTTGTAGGTTCTTTATAAATTTCAGCCCCTTGAGGCGCTTTCGGAAGCTGCATTCGTTGTTCTAAGTTGCCTGAATCTGTGTTTTTGCAGCTGTCGTGGAGTTCCCTTCACTACAGGTATCTTCGTAGCATGTTTCTTATTCAGACTGTCAGAAAAAATATATTTTTACATTGGTAGCACCGCACCTACTTTGGTTAGCTTATTATCGAAACATGTTTCTTATGCTAACAAAAGTTCTAGATTTTATTTTTTTTCTATTGAATTGCCATATGTACTGACTTTTTTTCTATCTCTTATAATATGTTTCTTCAGTTTAAAGAGTAGAGATGAATGCCAAACATTGCCATACTTTAAAAATAATAATGTTTTAGTGCATCATTTCAAGAGAGTAACAATTATGATGCCAATCAAATTTTGAAAATGTCAAACTTGAAATGGGCTTATTCTCTCAGCTAAGGAGTCAAAATTGAAATATGCTCACTCGCTCTGTTAAGGAGTATGATGCTTTAAGGATGAATGAAATAAAAATGATAACTTCTATAACTGTAAAGATGAATCCCAAACATTTATATACTTGCATGCACTTGAATTTATCCATCTAATTCTCCATTGCAGACGTCTCTAATCGAGCATCAAACCTTCTTTAACAATGATTTTAACAATGAAGACAGAACGCGGTATAGTATACACAAACCTTCTTTAACAATGATTTTACTAGAAACTGTTTAATCATATATTTATGATTTTCTTTTAATCTATACTATTATATTAGTTCTATAAAGATAAGCATTTAATGTACAGACTCTGTTATCAATGAATCTGTTTCCGTTAAAATGTTAGGTCAGCTTTGAAAAATAGGTTAAATGATGTCATAGGTAGAGGTTGCAAAATGTTGACTATGTTCACCACGATTTGCGAGTAAGTCAACCTTAATATTTCTTTAAAGATTTTATATCATTTTCAGTATCTATTGTTTGTGGAGCCAGATTGGTTGGATCCTTGAGGTAGCCTTCTAAAGTATTATATATATGGTTATTATCGCAAAAAGCTCCACAAGGTGTGGAGAAGTATGAGCTTGCTATCATTACTCTTAATATCATAGAGGCTAAGATTTTAACAGAATTATATATATGATTGCTCTTGCTCTTTGAACTCTAATGATGTTATCGAGTTCATGCATGTTTTTTTTTAATTATACTGTGAGCTGATTGTTAGGTGACTTTTGTGTCATCTTATTTAGTTTTTTAGGTGACTCAAAAGTTGTAGAGTGAGATGTAGAGTGAGAAAGGAGAGGGAGGCTATATTAGGTGTTCCTCCTTTTTTTTAATGTTCAATCATATTTTCTTCATCTATTTTTTAGGTAACATTTAGAAGCATAAGAAGAGATGCTATTAAAGCATATGATAAACTTTAAAAGGTTTGACATTTCAACCTTATTATAGTACCTTCAATTCTCTGAAACACATATGTGTGTTGATCTTTATAAAAAAATGAAGTACATTTATAACACATATTTACAATAAAGTAGGTGTAAATTTGTAAAAAAAATTCAACCTCTATGTTTAGCTTCCACTTTCATTTTGCAGCATGAAGATGCTAAGAAGAAAACATTCTTCACACTCAGGGTACCAAGTTGAAAGAGACATAAGAGAATTCAACCACAATTGCAGAAATTCTAAAGACAGGTCTGACATCATTCAATTTAACAATATTTAGCTTGTCCTTTACTGTTCTATCACCTGTGGCTTAATTCTAAATTTAGTGAATTTTAATTTTGGAGATATGAGTATGCATTTGAAGTTTTATGTTCTTTTTAGTGACATTTATTGGGATTGTTAAGAGCTATAATCGAATTTTGTACCTTTAGTTATTGCAACCACAATATTTTTATCTGTATGCTCCATAATTATTCTATTGGTTTTTCACACTCATGAAATATTATTTACTATTTTTTGTGACCTATTTTGACTGAATTGTTGTTAACTGCATAGAAAAAGCCTAGGTGGTGTTAAAATGGAGCAATTAAGTGGATTTGAAAGAGGTTTCTAATATGAGGTTTTAATCTTCAACGGTGTCTTCACTAGATCAGGGAGGTGTTAATGATGATTATGTCTTGAGACACAATCATCCTCTGTACAATTAATAGTTGATATGAGTCTGCGTCTGAAGTGCTAGAAAGAAAACAAACATCTGAACCCTAATTTGAGATGATAACTAATCATTGTCAACCTTAGTTAACCATCATTGTGACTAATAAGTATATATATAAATATGGAACAGTAAAATCTCATTTATGTAATATTTTAGTACTTTGGATTTGGATGAAGTTGATGAAGCCGTACCTTTATGTTATGAACCATTTTTTCATCTTTATTAATTAGTCAATTTATTATGAAATACTTAACAGTTAGTTGGTGGATAATTTGAGAGTGTTATGAGATATTAGTTAAGTCAAAGCACATCCAATACTTATAGTTTAACCCTTTTGACTATTTTTGGCAAAAGTAAATTACCATATGCATTGAAGATTAATTTATCTATACTATACGAGATATTACTGTGTATATTTATTTGTTCATTGTACATTAAGTTATTAACTATGATTTAGATTTTAATTATTATAAATATGTATTTTCTAATTTATAACTTTTTACATTTTGTAATGTTGTTTTCTTAGATTTACTATCGCTCTTTTTGTTGTTGATTTTCCGATTCGGTGCTGATTGAGGTTTTAATTTTGGTTTTTGATGAAATGTTGTTTATCATTTCACGTATAATATTTTTTTTAGAGTGTAAGGGTTAAGAGTTACATCAAGGAGGAATTATGGTCTTATTTGGTTGTAAGCAACACGAAAGTAAACATTATGGTTTTAAATTTTTGTAGCATCATTTTGCTTCATATTATTAGTTCGCTTATTGTGATATTGTTGCATGCATTGTTTTTTGTTCTATTTTTGGTTTATTAGGTCTTCAGTCATTCTTTATGTTGTTGATTTACTGATTCGGTGGTGATTTCATGTTTTGTGCCTTAGATAAAATACTAGCCATTTACTACTTTGATTTTTCTACCTTACCTTAGACAAATAAAAGCTTTTTAGTACAAGGCTTTAGATTGTTTCTCATGGAATGCATGTCATAGAGGCAGAAGTAATATCAGGAAGCAATACTGGTTTTTATACATTTCTTCCAAGGATTTTAATGTCGTCTTCAGATAAAAGCATACCGTTCAAATTCCAAAGAAGACAATTTCCAATATCCATATGTTGTGGGATATGACAATTAAAAAAAGTCAAGGACAATCACTATCAAAGGTTGGTTTATATATGAAGAATCCATGTTTTAGCCATGGACAATAATATGTTGCCTTATCAAGAGTGAAGAGTAGGTCTAGGCTCAAAGTTTTGATTTTAGACGAAGATGGAAGACTTATAAACGAGACCATAATTGTCGTATACAAATCTGTATTTTCCAATTTGTAATTTTAAAACATTTTCCATAAATATAATGCAATGAATTTATGATTGTTCTTATAATATTATATTTTTTCAACAATTTTCTTAAACCCAAACCGTGCGATGCACGGGTATTAAAGACTAGTATGGCTATATATAAATATACCTAAAAGTGACTACTTACGTCTTTTTTTCTTTCTATAATATATTTTTTTGAAGGAATAGTTTATATGCATGAAAAATACTAAAAAATAGCCGAAACCAAATGGTGTTTTTTCTAATTCTTAATGGAGTTAATCCTAATTTATTAGATGGATACATGAGTTGAGAAAAAGTCGAGATAAGTCAAGGAAAAAAATTAAAGATGGTTATTATTAGTTTATTATTTATTTTTTTAATTTAATAAACTCTGATTAGGGTTCTTGTTTGTTTGTTTTTTTTTAAGGGTTGAGTTTAGTATAAATAGATAGGTTATTGGTCAACGTAACATGTGATTTTTTTTAACGGCAAAGGAGCCAAAATTAAAACCAAAAGTGAGGATTAGAAAAAGCTAACCCATCACCATAAAAATTATAAAGTTAAGAGAGGATTACGAAATCAATCGACCCACAAGTCCTTAACTTTTTTTATGTCTAGTTTCAACCCAATAAAACGAAAAATAAACGATAGTGTCAAAAATTTAAGTCGTGTCTTTAGAATGTAACATGTGATTTTATTCATAATACTATTACTAGGTAGAGAAATGGTCTATCTTTCAAAATATTGATGTGTGTTTTTGTGTTTGATACAACGATTAAGGGCCAACAATCATCACATTAGTTAACAACATATTGATAATGTGTTATAAATTTTCTAATACACGTTCTCATAATTATATAAATGGCCTATAATCACCTAAATTTTCTCTCATGCAACTACTTTGAAAGAGTGACAAACAAATAACGATAGAGAAAAAAAATAAACTTGTAATAAACACGGGTAATAAAATTAAGTACACTTTTAATTACTATATTGCATATTAATACCTTTTTAATTAGAATCGCATCCAAACATTTAAATTGAAATATCATATTAGTATTTCTTTTAATTCAGAAAATGCTACAAAATGTAGCTAAAATCATTTGATAAATTTCTGATGATTAATTTCCTTATAAAAACGAAGTCTTCTTAACTTAAATATTATTTCTCAATGAAATATGTTTTATAGAAATGTCACAGAAATTACATCACGTATCACTACTTAGAAAATTGAATTATTTTCTATGTAATTTTTCACATAAAACACGTATGATATTGAGATTAGGCTTTTCTAGTTTTCTACATGTTTCCCACGAAAATTATTG